>LPNX010591392.1:0-80000 GCA_001517045.1 Pseudotsuga menziesii | reverse complement strand
TTTATCGTCTGTCATCACTCCTCAACTAAAAAAACACACTGGTAGTGTTTCATCCATATCTCTTTCGTTTCTCAACCATTTAAAAAAAAAATTGTATGGTGCACTAAAGAACACCAACCTCTACATGCTATAAAAAACTCATTTCCAAATAATTGCATTAAGACATTCAAATGCTGCACCTACAATTGACGTACCGTTTTCGAGGTTTGATCTCTTAGATAATTAAAAAATATATATATATATTATTTTTATTATTGGAAAAATAGTCGTGCACTAGTCCTATATGTTCTCTATATGTATACCGGTTTTTGTAAGTTTATTCCATCATTTAGACACTCAAACGCTGCACCCACAAAAACATATACCTTATAATTTGTCCAAAAAATAAAAAGTGCCCGTTAAAATTTATCTAAATTTAGATAGTTAACTGCATTTTCAATCGAAAAAAAATATATATTTGGAAAGGTCATTCAATTTCCTACATTTCTTGTTTTTTACTGATTGCAAGATTCATTGTGTAAGTGTCTCAAAATATCTGTCCAAGTTGATGGATGCATGTTTTTTCAGTTTTGTATTGCATCTAACGCGCCAAAAGAGGCCCTCAACTTCTTGCACACACCCTGATACGAAAAACGTTTCAAAATTGATTGTTCAAACCATAGATAAATCGGATCATAAAAACTGGTTTGGAAATTATTAAGATCATGATTCAAGAGAACTTCATCAAAATTGAAAGTGGAGAATATTTCTTTTAGAAATATATCATCGTTATTGTCTTGAAAGAAAATGACGGGATTCAAATCTTGTACATGATTTGTTTCATTTTCTTGATTTTTATTTAAACGTTCATTGTCATCAAATGTGTGAGGTCTGTTTAATTTCAAATTGTTTAATTGAAATAACTTTTCATTTAAAATATGCTCTTTAGAAATAGTGTATTTCAAACAAATATTTTGAAATTCATTTTCGATTTCAGCTAATTCATCATCTAAAGACTTATCATTCTCATTTTGTTCATAACAATTAGGATTAAAAGATGAACATAAAGGATATGAAGTTTCCTCCAAAAGAATATGTTCGTTAAAATCCGAAGGACAATTAGTATGTTCAAAACCTTCTATCCTAAGATCCATCTTTTGATTAAATGAAGAAGAGTGAATATCACTTATAAAAGAAGGACTTTTAAAATCATTAGAAATAGATAGACAATCCTCTTCATAATTTCCTAAATCTTCATTTTCATTAATAGTTGAATCATTATGATCAAATTAATAAAAAGGCAAATGTTTAAAATTTGTTCGAACAAATTGTTCTTTACATAAGTTGAGAGTATTAGCATTAAGATTTTCTTCAATAATTTCAGATTGAGATTCCGAAGAATCAAGGGAAAATGTGCAATATTCATTGTACTCACAGCCATTTGAAACAGAAGAATGACGATTGGAATTTGCAACTAAATTTCTTTTGGTATATAAAGAAGATTGAAGTTTAGATGCAGAATCCAATGGTTTCAAATTACGTAATGCACTTTGAATGTTTCTTTCATTTTTAATCAACATAACTTCATTGTATAAATCATCAATTTGTTTATTTAATTAAACAATCTGTGAAACCTCTGATTCTTCATTAACAGATTCTTTATCATACAAAACATAAGGAATAAAAAGATCTAAAGCATACCTCTTTAAGTCTTTCTCCAGATCTTGAGCCTCTTTGCATGCTTCATTGAAATTTGTTATCCCTTTACGTAAAATGAACATTGCCATAGTCTTGGGAAGAGATTTAACACACCAGCGAAAAGTGAGTAGTGATGATGGTCTATCCTTTTCGCGTAAGCTGTAATACACTTGTCGAAAGCGTGTGTTAAAATCCTGGATTGATTCTCCTTCATGTACCTGTATTTGATTCAAATTTTGATGAATTTCAATTAAATCGTAATCTTCAAAAGAATTTCTAGAAACATTCTTAAATTCTAACCAGCTAGAAATAAAATTCAAAGGTAAAAAATAAAACCAAAAAGAAGCCTTACCTTCAAAGGTAAACGGGAATAATTTGCAAGCAACATCTTCATATATGACATTAAATAAACGTAAAATAGATTCATACCTTCTAATATGCTCGGTAGCAAAAACATTACCTTCACCATCGAACTTCGGCAAGATATTAACTACCTTTTTAGGGAGCTCATGTAAAGGCCCTTGTAGGCTCAATGCAGTATCAGACTCCCATGCAGGGATTTGAGAAAGAGCCATGAAAACATAACAAATAAAAGGCTAGCTCTTATTATGGGCAATGTGCTGGTTCGTGCCCTCCTTCTAGCGCCATTTGTTGAAGTCTCAGTTGTGTATGTGGCTGAAAAGGGTGTCTAAGGCTTACAACACATGGAGAAGATCCAACCAAAGGCTTCAAGCAATCCCACACAAGTATTGCTTTATCCTCGAGCTGTTTAAAGTAGTGATCTCCCACGGATATTTCAATAGCTTCTTCTAGCTTACGATTTTTCAGATCTAAAGTGATCTGGTCTCCTTCTAAGGAAGAAGATCTTAGGGTCGGTGATAACAGTAACAAGTTTTTGCAATGATAATGGAAATGTAATAAATGACAGCTTATGTAGAATAATTGATTTAAGATTTATGACAAATATAAATCCATTTTATAGAAATATAAAACAAATCTATGTTTGCCAATTCTGAATACACCATAAAGAATTAAAATTGCAATGTAACATTCAGATTTAAGTGCATAATCATTCTACTATTTGAAATACTAATTTAAAAATTAGTATTTGAAATCGGATCAGAGCGATTTGATTTGATTAATAGTTGCGAAAAAACTGTATGGATTGAATAAGAAAATTTATTTAATACATACATAACACATTAGCAAAATAATTGAGAAATCAACTCAAAGATAGCGTATTGGATAATGATTGCAACAAACATATAAAGTGTCAAACAAACAAAGAGTAACCAGTCTTCATTAAAGAAATTCAAGCAATACTCAAAGATGATAAAAGAAACTGTATGTATATTAATGAAATTGAAAAAAATGACAGTTCTCTAGAAACTACAGTGTGTCTTCGATCCTCCCTGTGTGGTTTGCTCCTCTTCTGTTTTCCAAATCCCTCCTTTAGGCAACAACGTTTCAAGAACCTTCGAGAAAAATCTCTCTTTAGGCCTCTGCGCGCCCCCCTATGGCTGACAATTCTGGTTCCTTTTATGAGCAATGGACCATCAACTAATTCCTGAAAATGTTGATTCAATCCCTGCAAATCCTACTGCTATTTGATCGCTTCCTTTACGGTCAGACTTCTATTGACGAGCTGAAACAACGATTTTTTTTACTGCCACTTCAAATGTAACAATCCTTTCTTTAAACCTGCACATCAAAATAAATATTATAAAAAAAAAAAAAAAGAGATAGTATAAAAATCAAGCGCGTAAAGTACTTTGGAGAGTGAAAATTAAGATAGAAATTCTCCCTTTTAACTTCATTGTTTCACCACATATCTTGATCTGCTGCTCTGGCCAGTGTTGGATCTCTTCGTTTATATTAGTTTTCAATTGATAAATGGACGAATATGCGCAAAGGTATCTCGATACACTCGTAAAAAATTTTAAACTGCAATGTCATCTCTAGAATTCGTTATTGAGAAACGTGGCCTATACCAAATTTAGGTATCTTGGATCTCAGGATTAGGCGGCCATATCAATAATTTAATTCGAACTCTTTTTCCCTGGCGCGTGTGTGATGACACAACCAGCGTGGTCTTTCCTTTATTAGCATATAGATCCTCCAATAACTGCATTCTGGTGTAACTTAGTGACGTGGTAATGGTATGTTCCATTAATAGCCTGATGATAAGGTGGCGATCAGTGATCAAATTTGAAGGGTTTCTTTTAATTTCATATTAAAGGGTATATATCTATCAAACCCTTAAACTTTCAAATTTTGAAAAAATAATTAAGAAAAATAATTATACATTTTATAAAAAAAATGTTTAATAAATATTTATACTTTCAAATTTTAATAATGTTAAAAAATAGCTAATAAAAATATTGTAATTTCAAATAAACTATAAATTAAAAAGTTTTTTGTTTAAATCAAATTTATCCACAAAATTATTATTTTACACAAATGTACACCATTCTAAAAATATTAATCAAGAACTTGCTTCCCTTTATTTTTCAAAATCATCGAATTTACATCATGGAAGAGATGAAGCTATTTGCCCAGTGGAAGAGCTTTTCGGGATTTCATTAGTTTCCATACATCATAAATGGCATTCCAATCTACCTCATTCCAAATATATATATTTTTCCAATTCCACAAAATAATTTTTTCCAAATTCCAAATTATATTCAAATTTGAAATTCCAATATATATATTTTTCCACCCACAAAATAAATATGATAAGTGAACGGTAACAAATTAACGAACTGTTATTCTCTCTTTTTAGCGAGAAAACAACAACTTTTGGCTATGCGGGTAGGTAACACATTTACCAAAAAAAAAATTACAATGTTTGGCGTACGTAGCACATTCACCCCCAAAAAATTACATTTCCGGAAAAATCACCCATGAATCAAGTTACAATTATTCTTTCTTTTTAGCTAGAAAACAACAACTTTTGGCTTTGTGAGTATGTAACACATTCACCCAAAAAAAAATAAAGTTCTGGAAAAATCACACATAAATCAAGTTACAATAACAATCATAAACAAAGAAGAGGATCAACTTCAAATGGCTGAAAAAAAAATTGATGCACATGAGAAGCTCTGCAACCCCCATCACCTATGCTAAACCAATTAGCTCCCCAGTGGCAATATCAGCCTCACGAGTCACGATCTCATAGTAAAGCAGCCACACAACCATCTTTTTAAATAACGGCTCAACTTCACTAATTTTGAAAAGAAATTATTATTTCCAATATCAAATATGGAATCTTTTCTTTTCTTGAATACAAAAATAAAAAATCAAGGCCGAGATTTAGCTGGAAAAAAATAGGAAAAACTTAGAAAATGCTATAATTTAAGGAAAATGTGATATCAAAATCAATTAAGTAATTAATATGGTTTAATTAATTTAATAATATTAATTTATGTTTTATATGTATTTAAAGAAATTAAAATAATATTGAAAGACTATTTCAAATTTTGTCATTCTTTTGAAATTTATAAATATTTTTTTCCCTTCTCAATGAAGGATAAATTTGAAAGATTAAATTTTATTTGAAGTAGATTTTATAAAATGTACTTCTGGGAAGGGCTAGACCCTCTAGGAAGGGCTATGAAGGATTCAATTTTGATCACTAGTGGCGATGGTGATGTTTTCTTAACAGAAATATCATGGAACTTTTGGAGAGCAACAGCTGTTAATATGACGATGAGGTGGTCCCCTTAAAATCTGATAATCATCCTCTGCAAGTTGATGTGGTGTTATTTCGATGATCTCCACACTTGATGAGGCGACATTTCTGGTGCAGATTCTATGCGATCTTTGTTGGAGTGAAAGCCCCATATGGAAACGGAAATGGTTCACAAGGTTTGAACTAAATTGGGTTTCACGTCACTATTATTATTTTTTAAACAAGTGAAATAGCAGCAAGGCTACTTATACCTGCCTCTTAGAAATATTTTATTGTAATATTGTATATAATTTAAAGCTAAAAGTTGAAGAAATTATGAAACATTCAAACCTACAATAATGTATTACTTGTTGCTATGGTACTTATATTTCTATGTGAAATTACTTGTTGTTTATAGGTTGTTGCATTACTTGTTACTTCTTGTAACTGTGTTGTTTATATTTCTATGTGTATATCAATTAATTAGTTATTAAGTAAGTCCTTGAAATTAAAGATCCAAAATGAGTTTACTTGTCTTTTTAAATAGGAGAGCTTTTGTCACTACCAATAGCTGAGATAAGCAATATAGATGCCTAGTACTTGGCTCTTAAAAATAGTTTAATAAATTTTAGGTAAGAAATGGATATTGAATAACATTAACAATGTTGAATGCCTAATAAATACTTAACAATATAGATATTAAAAATTTTACAACAATTGGAGATTTTGAGAAATTTGAATTCCAATGTAAGCACCAACTATTACAATGAAACTTTCAAGAAGACAGTTCTTTAAAAACATAGAATATGCAGCATTGTTGTATATAAATATATGCTAATCTAATAAAAAATAATAATAGAAATAAATATTTACAAGCGTTTATAAAAATAATGTTATAAATATTGGAAAAGAAAAGATATTTGATTATATAAAATTAAAACAATAATAAGAAAAATAAACTAAATGANTATAAAATAAAATACATTTAATTAAAAAGTAAAATACATTTAATTATAATTATAGATATGTTGTGGAGGTTTCCAAGAAATTGTGGAGGTAACATCGACTCATGGGACACTTTAGGATAACAATGGAGATTTACCAAATTAATGGTGGAACCGCGCTCTTAAAAAACAATAAACACATGACTCTCTCGACATAATAGTGCTGTGACATTCAATTTATTTGTAGTTAAATTAAAAGACTGTTGGCATTGCCAAGATTTTTTTATTTTTTATTTTTTAAAATTATTTTTATTATCTAACATTTGTTGAAAGCTGCCCATAAGGATTTTTGAGGGCTCCATGCCTACAACATGTGCTTTTCCGGGACACAGTTTAGTGGTTGGTTGACACAAGTTATGTTTGATGCCATGGGTTTAATGAAAACCCAGCAAACACCATCTTAGCTGAACTCCAAGAATCTATAACTAGTCTCGTTATATTGTTTTTATACAATTAGATAGATCAAAATTTAAGTTTGGTTTAGAAACATTATTTTTGAAAGAAGTTATGTCTAAGCCAAGCTATAAAATCTACTCTTCAACTAGAGTTAAGATGTCCTTTAAAGTGTTGTTGTCCCTAACAATATCAGGTTGTAAGGAGATGACTTTTTAATACGAGGTTGCAAGGAGATTAGTTACATAATTGGAAAAAAGAAAAAAAATTGTGCATAAAGTTTAAATAAAGATTCGTGGAGTTTGATATTATTTTATTACAATTATTGTTCAAATTTATTTTTTAAACAAGGGTTATTGATTCAAAATAAAATGTGTGATAAAATTATTTAAATGAACACAATAAAAGAAAAATATAAATAAAAAGTAAGAATTCTAATAAAAAAAATTACATTTTGTTTAATATTACATAAAATATAAAAACGCCAGTATATACAAGTGAAATATTGTTTTTAAGCAAGGTGAAGATTATAATGTGACACGTACGGATTTTGACATAAGATTATAGAAAAAATAAAAAAAGTGTACACGTGTTGATTGCATGCACCCATCCGCTGATACAGGGATTGGTATTCATTACAGGCACCTTAATACATGGTCGAAATTCGGGGGGAGATCTATTTCTAATTCTGAATTCTCGATCGATCCTTGTGCGAGTGACGTGCTGGTTAGGCTAGTAGCTAGCTCTCCATATGACCTTGGAAAATTCTTCCGGTGGGACAAAGCATCCTCCCTGCCCTGCTCCAGCAACACCGCACAGGACACACTTCAAGTCACACGCATGTTAACTGCCACGCAACCATTGGAATGCAACGACGAGCCATTCTATGCATGAGTCTGTATACGAGGGAGTGGCACGACGATGAAGTACTTATTATTACCAGCTCTCCTGTTTCTCGTACACAATCTTCATTTTCTTTCTGTTCCGCTGGCTTCGTTGTTTAGTTGCTTGCTTTTCACCTACAGACTAGAAGGACGAGGAAGACCAGTTGATGCTTGTTGTTTACCTACAGACTAAGAATAGGGAAGGAAGGCCAGTGAGTGAAGCAGTCAATCACTTTGTTTACTGGCACGATCGAAGAAGCTGCCCTGTTCCTGCATGCGACTTTGACAGGCGTCCAGTTTGACCTTGCATCGTCCAGAGAAATTGTAAGTTGATGCACGAGATAGAGAAGAATAATGGGCAATCGGGTCCTCGTTTACAACAATTCTGAGGCAAATAATCTATTTTAACTTAGTTTAAATCTTCTTCATGCCAATTCAGTTGGAAACCACCTTTGAACTCTGAAGGTAAAGAATGTGTATGTACGCTATTCAAGTTAAACAAAATATAGCACTTGTTTTTACTTTTTTTGGTTGGGGGTACACTTTCTTAACTAGTAATCAACCTTAACGACTCTCTCATCCTTGGTAATGAGCTTATAATTCTCTTGTCCTGAGCATTGAAGATTCTCGACAAAACTTGAGGTGGGGTTTGGCTGGGTTAGGGTGGGATGAAGAGGGTTTAATAAACTTGTTTGAGCAATTCACGAACTAAACTGTTTTCCAGGGAAAGTTACCACCCAAAGGATAAACAATTGGCATTGTACGGGAAAGGGCTATTTTGTTGAAAGACAGAAACCACGCATGATCAAGGGTCATTTCCCCCAAAGTAGCATCATGCAGATGGTAATGCAGTTTGGATTGCTGCCATATAATGTCATTTTCTGGTTTGAGTACAAATTAGAGGGCAAGGGCAGATTCTCAATTAATAGGATACTAGAATTGTTAGTCATTTAACACATTAACCTAGAAAATGCCCGCCATCATAGAGAAACGTCCTGAAATGACCTAGTTTTGTAATTAATAAAATCCATTTCTGTGTTAGCCCGTTGTTTTCTTTGTTGGAAGTCTCATTTCATTTTCATCATCAAATAGCATAATCAAATTTCAAATGAAAATGGAAAAGTTAAACGTAGACAATAAAAATGTAGCCACAACTCAATTCAATGCTTCATAATTCATAAGTATTTGCAAGCAAGAAAATAGAAAATCTAGCAGATAAATTAGTTACCTGTAATCCTTGGACAGATCTCCTTTACCATTCGAATGACTAAGAAATGCAAACCTAGAGATCAAAATTGAAGAGAAAGGGCATGGCTCATGTTATTCTTAAAACTCTGATGGGTTGCCTCACAAGGAAGAGTCTCGAAGATCACAGATTCATCAACCATGATTACATGAATCCGCTCTGAATCTCAAAAATGAATTCATTTATGGCATATTTACTTTCATTTATGAAACTTAATAGTATTGGACCTGTCTTTTGTTATGTGGCGTTAGTATAATAATATTTATTTTTTAAATTTTAATATATTTTAAAATTCTGACAAATAACTCTCATACCAAAGAAAATTAGTCTCGTCACTGTTTTCGTCTAATCAGAAATTAGAATTATTATATTTTAAAATTATAATTTTTTTTTTTATTTTCAAATATTTAATTTAATATAAATATATTTAAAAACTATAGAAAAATTAGAATATTATATTTTAAAATTATAAAAAATATTTTTTGATTTTCAAATATTTAATTTGATATAAATATATTTAAAAACCATCGAAAAACTATTGAAAAATGTTTTTATTAAAAAGAAAAAAACTGAAAGCCAATAAAGTTTGACTTCTGAACGATTGTTGTATACTCTGCCTTTGGCAGGTATAAAGATATGGAGAAACGAATAATGTTGACCCAATGAGCTAATACAATAAACATCCCTTCACATATAAAGGGATCCGTTATAGTCATTTCTGTCACTGCCACAAGAGAAAACAAATAAAAGTCAAAATTAATATGACATTAAATATTGCAAAGTTTCTTAACCTTAGGGTTAGCTTGTTGGAATTAAACGTATGCTACAAATATTGGTTATAGCATGGTACATTGATGTTTATCTTATTTGAAAATTGTAGTAAATGACAAGTGTCATATCTTTTTCAGCCAGAAAAAATGCATTTCTTGGTATTCAATGAATCAAAGGAACTTTTTATATTTTCAAGAAAATCAGACATATATACTGCACAAGTACAACAATAATGATAAATAGTCCTCTCATGGACAGTACAGCAATATACAGTCCTATCCAGGCAAAATAATAACATGAAATACATATAAACACCCACAGTATCATACTCAAAGCACTTTGAGTTCACTACAATGTGAACCCCCTCATAGAAAGGCTATCTAAGTACAGTCATCTATGTTCCTAAAGAACATAACAGGAACCCAGAAATCTGATCCAAGGAGGGGGTGAGTCTCTTGTAATCAGTAATAGTTGCTCAACAAAACCTGAAAGTCTCAATGAATCTGGTGAGATCAACTGTTAAAGAATGAGCATATTCTAAAATAGCTGAGATGAGCTTTCCCCTATAATCTCGTTTCCAAAATATTCAGTAAGTAAGAGATGTCCCTGTGCCAATTGCAATCCCCCCTTTGATAAGATGTATGCCCTCCTGTTATGTTCCCTATAAACATGACTGAGATCCACCCACAAGAAAGAGGACATGAGAATCCTAGTGTTGAGGCACCAAGCCTCAAGATTCACCATATCCAGGGTAGATTCATTTTTAGCCCAATTTATAATCACATAGGAGTCGCCAAAGATATGTAGGTAAGGTAACCCAATATTTTTTGCGACCCGTAGTGATGCCCAAAGTGCTAAGAGCTCAGCTCTAGTGTTGGTACATCTGCCACATCCGAGCTTGAAGGAAAGAAGGCGAAGTTCATTCAACCAGAGACAGAATCCCGCACCCCCCAAATTTTTTGCAGCTGCACCATCAAAAAAGATCATAGGATACACCGAAGTAGGAGACTTCCCAATGTTCCTAATTCTGTGCTTATGTATCAGAGGAGGCTTAAAGGTCAAAAAATCATCATAAATGAAATATAACAGTCTGTTCAAAATGGGCTCCTGTTCTTCAAAACATAAACGGTTCCTAGCCTTCCAAATATTCCAAATGATGAAAAAAGGCATATACGGTAAATACCCCTTCCAAGATAGCCAACAGGATAAATTTTCCTAAAAAGTAGGGGCACTCCAGTCCAAGTGCACATTTAAAATACAGCTAAGGCCTCCAAATACCTTCTTCAAAAACCGACAGCTGACAAAAAGATGTTCAACCGATTCTGCCTCCTCTTTACAGAGACAACATCTATTAGGACCATACCATCCTTTCTTGCTTAAAGTATCCCAAGTATTTATTTTTTTATTGCACGAGAGCCACACAAAACATTTGATCTTAAGGGGGATGTTAAAGAACCAAATCTTCATCATACTGTCATTTTCCAGCACAGTTTTGTGATTTGAGACAATTAAATCATAGGCTTTCCTAGCTGTCACCATACCCCTCTGTTCATCATACATCCATAACAGTCTGTCCTCCGAAGGACCAATCCTAATACCCCCATGAGATAGTCCAGTAGCATAAGAGGACCACTATTCAGCCCATACTCCTCCCAATAGCAGGTCCAAGGCAGAGTACCATACAGTCCCATCCAAACCATAGTCTTCCAGATTAAGTGCATGTGCCAGATGAGTGATACCCAGGTCAGTGAGATAATCCCTAAGCTCCTCGGATAGGGTATACTGTGAGTTGAGCCCAGCAATGGGATCAATGCCCACTCTGATTTTTAATCCATTCCCTACCTTCCATCCCAGCTGACAGGTAATCCACTCAACTATGACTATGAATATTAAATATTAAATGGACACAAAAAAAGAAAATTACTTTTAAACATTTTCAAATATGTCCAAAGGTTCTCTTCTATCACAACTTTATGAATGCCGGTTCTAATGTAAACAAGATTTCATCATTTGTAGTTATGAACTAAGCAATTAATAAAAGTTAGATCTTTTGAAGTCTCCGTGTTATTGTGTCATTTTAAATTTTTGAAGGAATAAATAATAATTTTTACATAAAATATTTTATTTATTTTTAATTTAATAATCAATCTTAAAGAAAAGTATATATGTAAATAAGATGGAATTTCAAAACACTAACTTTAATATAAATTCATGGTGTATTTATTGTGAATATTATGGGAAATTTTATGAGAGAAAAAATAAAAAGATTTATTGGATATTTAACTTAATATGAATGTTCTAAAGGTAAGGAAGAACATAAAGAAAGCTTTCATAACAATAGAAAACTGATATTTCCTCCTTAAAAAAATATCACAATGAAGTTTTGTAAATATCTTTGATAATAACCCATCTGTCCACATAAACCAAAGCATATATTTAATTTTGACAACTTCAAATGAGAGCATGAAATCATAGTTGAGCAATAAAAAGCAAAGAGGGTCAAATGGTACACAAGTTAAACCACCAAATATCTCTGAAGAAATCCAAACCAAAGAACAAGCAATGTGAAAAGTGAAGAATCAAAGAAGGGATGCCATGAATCTCCATCGAAGTCAAATATCGAACAAACGCAAAAGCCAAGCTCCTGAGACGCGCCGCAAACCGCAATTTTGGGTTGCGAGCACAAGAAACATGTTTATTTGAAACACCTTCCCACATTTCGCATTCCACATTTGTGGGTTGCGGGTTGGGGGAACACACAACAGAAAACATAAATCAAACTCCTTCCCACAATCCATAATTTGCAGGTTGCGGGTTGAGGGATGAAAAGTTCTAACGTAAATCCAAACTCCCGCAATCCACATTGCGGGTTGCGGGTACATGCGACAAAAAGCATAAAGCAAATTACTTCCTACATCCCGCACTCCACAATTTGCAGGATGCGGATTGCGGGATGACCGACTCCACTCATAAACAATGTCCCCGCATTTCGCATTGCGGGATGCGGGATGAAAAACTCGCAAATAATAAACTTCAAAATCTTGCAATCCGCATTGAGGGTTGCGGGATGCGGGTTGCAGGAAGGAAACATTTTGGGAAAAATAGTATTTTCCGCAACCCACTAAAAACACGCAAAAAATGCATAAATGTTTAAAAAATGTTAACTAAATCAAATCATGGCAAATACCCTAAAAAAATCAAAACATCATGGAAACCTTGAAATGACTAAAAAAATTAAGCATCACCTTTTGCATATAAAAATTGGGGCTCCCATGTTTTATCCAAAACATGGGATCTGTTGTAGCTACAACAAGGCTTCGACTCCATTTCCCAATGGTATTTAATATATGTATGTCTTACACTCTTTAAAATCCAAACAACCCTTCCCCTCATAAATATAGCTTTCTGAATGCTTGTTTAAAGCCAAATGTATATGTGAATGACCTTGTGACAAAGAGAGAGCCCTCTCTGACTATATAGGCTGGAATACAATCTAAATATTGGTTTGAAATGGTTACCCTAGTGATTTCCTACCACAACCATAGAAAAGTTATTGGGTGGTAACAGGTCCTCTCCAGGTTTACCATCAAACTTGGGAATTTATGACGGCAACTTATTGGGTATGGATGACCAATGGGGTTGGTGACAAATGGGTTCATTCATCAACTTAGAGAGATTAGATAAGGTTAATGTGTCTAAGAATGGTAAATGTGTGTTGGCGAAGGTATTTTGGATGGGAAAAGGGCAATGTTGAAATCCTCCTTGGTGAATGGGATAACCAACATTTGTACTCTAAGATGGAGGGTAAATCGTGGGTGTCGGGTTTCCCCCTAGTAAAGGCCATAGGCTTGTAGAAGGGCCCATATTTGCAGCAAAGTTCAATCAAGTAGGAAAACCTACATTGGGGGAAGTGAAGGGACCAATAGGTGTGTTGGATGTAACATGTGTTCCCCTATGTTTTATCACTAGTAGGAATACTTGTGCTTGAAGGAAAGTTCTAATTATATCAGAAACTGATCGAGGGAGCACATGTCTCTACCGTATCACACAATGTTGCTAAATATTTTAAAGTGAAGTGCACTTGATTTTATCTTGGAGTGGTTAAAGGGGCTCAATGATGTGTTTTGAATTAACTCCAAACCATGCAAAATATTTTTTTTTTCTTTTTTCGATGAACACTACCTAGAGTAAGGGAAAGAAGAAAATTTACCACTCCCAATGCAATGCAAATGCAAAAATTCTTCTAACTTTACACCTTCACTATGCAAACATTCTCTTTTTTGTATTTTTTCTTTTTAATGACACAAAAACACCCAAAATCAAAATGAGTATGAGGAATCACACACAAAAAAACCTTAAGACTTTGGATATCGTCCATGCATGAAAAAAGATGAATGTTATAGGAAAGCTTTGCAACTTCACACAAGATTTTGGATCAATGCTAAAGGGATGACCATATCACAACCATATGCCCATAATTTCAAGTACCTTCCACAAATGTGTATATAGTCTGAAGGGTGTTATAGCCAGTAAAACCAACCAACTTTGCAATTCAAACGCAAGAATACCCCAATCAGATCACCAAACACTTCACCAAGTATGGAAATGCAAAAAAAATCCACACCAACATAAGACAATACCTTACACATCCCCCAGATCTCACCCTCAAGCCCAATCTAATAAAGAATAACTATAAAAAGTTTGAAAAATTAAACCTACAAGCATGGATCGCACCTGCAGAATGACCAACAGAGTGATCAAAGGCTAGGATCGTGACTTGTAGAAAGGAAACATGCGATCTAAGGAAATGGAAAGCGATTGTCAGGTAGAATTTTCATAAACATCACGATATACAAGCCCTGCATACCACATTCTAAGGGAGAGATCATGACTTATACACATGAAAGGTGCGATCCAAGGGGTTGGAATGCTCTATGTTATATAAAAAATGTGATCTAGCAAAGAATGAGATCCAAACTTGTATATTTGACCTAGGGCTTGATAGATCTGGAAGATACCATTGCTTTGATGTTCAGATAGGATATAGAAAAATGTAGATCAAGACCCAATCTCAAGCAAAGACCAAGAAAACCAAGAAAATCATACAACCAAGAATCGTTCCCCAGTATGGTCTCCAATTATGTTGTGAAGAAATCTTCCCTATGGATAAGTAAGACCTCCCTTGGGTGTGCTCAATACCCAAGACATACAATAGAATGCTATGTCACTAGTTTCTTTCCAATTATGTGAAATATGGCTAAGGATGAAGTGTACCTTACTACAAGATGGTTTTACTTTGTACATCCTGACCGATGTAGTCCCTAGAGATCATATACTCCAGCCTCTAACAGCTGCTCCTCGAATACAAAGATTCAAAGGCAGTGTACTTCTCCCAACATTTCATCAATGCATATGTTAGATCCAATCATGTAATGGAATAACTAAATCTATCATGAAAATAAACATAAAAACAATATGAATGGAGGAAACCATCAACATCTATATTTATCATAAATCAATTTACAATTTCATCTTGATCCATGATAAAGGACCTTCCTTGTATCCTTGATCCAATTTCCTCCTTGACCTATCACCAAAGATTTGGCTTTCTCAATGGAAAATTATGCAGGAAAGAAGAGGCACTCTTTGGATTTTAGCAACATTTGTGTGTTATTTCTCTTGATTAATCTTTACCCTTGATATGCCTTTTATTTATAGTTTGATGGAGGAAGAGGAGAGGAAGGATATAGACTTCTAGAACTCAGGAAACCCTAACTACTGTGAGTTCCCAAGATCCTGCTACAAGATATCCAACTAATGCCATCGTGATATCCTAAAAAATCCTCAAAAAACCTAATCACGAGCCAGGATCGCAACGTCAGGACAAGACATCCTGCATTCAAATTGTAGGTTGCAGAAGAGGAAGCCATGTTCATGTCTATGATCACATATTTTTGGACATCTAGGTGCAATCTAGGGAGAAAAATGGCCACACTTAGTATGATCAATCATGTAATCAAGGTGATGTGGTAGTGCCTTAGTCATGGTATGCTAAAGAGATTGATACGAGACTCAAAGGTGTCAAAGATTAGTATAATACCTTGACACTATAGACACCACTCTATTGGGATTCATAATTCAATGTAACAACAAATTGATAGTAAATAACAGTAAACCAGAAACCTACTTTACCTTTCAGAGCTTGGATTCCCATTTGTCTTGGATTACATGCATACTATTTGATTATAGAATCCCATCTTGATTATTGTCTCTCCCATTCATGTCCCCTTACTCTTTCTCTCTCAATGTCACTGGTTGGAACTGAGGTCAAATTGTCATCCTATTAAGACCTATTTTTATTATTATTATTCAATGCATAACCACCAATCATACCTTCTGACACAAAGCCACTAATCCCTTTCCTTTTATTGCTTAGAATACTGGATAACTAGGTAATGCTTGATGCATAAGAATTCGATGTTTCCCCAACATAATTACTTTTGAATAGTGCCATCAATCTCGTCTTCATAGCACTCAATACCACTCCATGATTAATATTGGAAGGCTACGCCGACTTTTTAGAAGAATCCTCCAATTTCTAACCTATGCTAAGCCCATAATCAACACCACAAACACTTCAACCTTAGAGAGATCATGGCAATCACAACATTCCAAAAACCACATTTCATTTAGGCATTTAGTTAAATAGTTGATTATCATCTTAAATACTACCAAGTTTGGAAAATCCCTGACCATTGAATTCCATCAAATTGTATCCTTTGAATACATTTTTTCAAACACTTGGAATGCATTATCCAAACTTCCACACTTCACATAGGTTTCCATCATTCGATTCCATATGAATGTATCTTGTTGAAATCTAATTTTGATGATACAACCATGAACCCTCTTGCTATCCACCATATATTTGTTTTTAATGTAGCCCCACAAAAGAAAAGCATAGGAATTGGGATGTTTACAAATTTCCACTTGGATTTACCCAACATTCTAATATTCTATGTGCAGACATCTAGTAGGGTTTCTATTTTTTGCATGTCAGTATGCTTCAACCCTGAGTTATATAGAAATGGGATCAACAACCAATACGAGTCTCATGTCTCACCATTGCATATTGGTCTAAATATCTCCTGCATTGAATGATGAAATGAGAAAGATGGTAGATACTCTTGACCTTAATGAAGAGACTAGAGTACCCATTTTTTACCTCTTTGTGAGTGGAGAGAATGAACTAAGCAGTTGATTAAAAAATGTCCCACACATGTGAAAGGTTTGTGTAGATTTTTTTTCTAATCATGAATTTAGAGGAATATAGAGCTGGTTGATTCAATATACAATAGTTTTATTTTACTATTGTAATATGCTTTCTCTTTTCTTTAGACTGTTGATCTTGAGAAATTTCGCATCCATAGCAACAACTACAACGGATCCGTAACAACTACTACACCATATCTACAAATATTATCTCCATGTTGTCATAGATGATTAAGATGGTTATGAATATAGGCTTTGGCCACAGATAGAAGAAATATCATATCTTTAAAGTATGATGAGATGATTTTTGAATGAATTACTCCAAAATGACCTTCCACAATGGCGCACTAGATAGATGTATTAATACGTTTTTGTCCCTTTTCTTTAACTAATCAGTATTGGGAATTCTTTAGAATCAACCAATTTATCATTTTAAAAGTTTCTACATATTCACATTACCCCAAACACTTGTACAAATCGTAAAGTGAGTCTAGTGGGAGAACAAAATCTAGAAATCTAGGCATATGAAATGGGAAGGGTTCAAGCAAGGTAATTTCATGAATATGTGGGAGAAAGTTGAATGTTGAAATCGATTGGGTGTGTAAAACTAAACTATTTATTCTTCCAAAAGGTCTCAATCAAGTTGCAAGAATCAATAAGCCTCTGTATAAAGTAGGCATTGTCCAACGATGTTGACTTATCCTTGCCATCGATCTCTTTGATGATAATAATAAATCAACCAAAAACCCATTGGATGAGATTTGATATCTACCCATCATATTAGATTGGATGGAATAACCACTACCATGAATGGAATCACACTTGGAAATGAGGAACCTAGTGTTCACCCAAGTGTAGGTATCTAGTTAGTTTATCTGCAGATCCCTCCCTCCAATAAAAAGAAGGTGGTTTTTTATATATTATTAGGCCTTCATGTTTTTTGTTACTTCCCACACCTTTCAACATATGAGAAACATAATAACCAACATCAAGTTGGATATAAACCTCCTTGGTACCATGTCTAGAACACCCACCCTTTATCATTGGGGTTGATGATGTTGTAGCACCCTTCTCGTCAAAATCTACCTTGGAATATTTCTAATGTGGAAATTGTGAATAAGGTGGTCCTAGGATTGACATGTAAAACAAGCATTAGGAATATTTAGATAACATAATTTATGTTGACAAACCCCATCTACTGTCATTACTGAAATAAAAGGAGGCAACTTTTTCTCTAGATAGACTTCCATAGACACTCTAGGGTTACCCATACACACTCTAGGGTTACCTTGAAATGAATTATTTTTTTCATTTGCGATTAACACTTTGCAAAACCTATTTGTAAACAAGTCCATAAAAGGTCGTAGGGAGGTTGGAAAATAAGGAAACTCATGACACAAAGAGTAATGAGATTGTCCTCAATATTCTAGATTAAGGTATTCCCTCCATGATTGTGCATATGTTAGAGAACCAACAATATTCAATTTACCATAACACTTGTCTTGTTGATGGATTAGAATTGAAAAACAAACATATTTAAACCTTGATCCCTGATATGAGTTTAATGACACCCCTTTTGATTATGAGTTCAACAAGCACCATTTATCAAATGCATCTTCATCTGGAATTTTATGAAGAAAGTAAAGGATCACTCCCCTTTGCTCAATATTTTTCTCTCTTCAGAATACTTCACTTGTTACTTCTATCTCGATTTTCTTCTAAAAAAAACTAGATCATAGTATTCAACTTTAATCACCATCTAGATAATTTGACCACACAGACCATTCTAAACAAACGTTGGCCTAGTCATTAGCATGTTGAACTACTACTGTAGTGGAAGTGTAATTTGATGGATCTGCTAGGCATTAAACCTTAATGAAGTGCATTGATGTATTGTAGAAAATAATCTTTTTAACCTAGATCCCCATTAGAGATCAAACATCTTCAAATTTCATCATTGCATTGCATGAGGTGGAGAGTCATGACATCAAGTTAGATCACATTAGTATTTTATGTTGTGAGGTTTGGTAGGCTTCAATTACATATTTTTGAAAGAAATTGAGATGTTGAGAGAATTTGACATAAACATTATTAAACATAAACTCAAAAGAAAAAAATTTCGAGACCAAAACCAAGTGACAAATAATTATTGTACTATTATTGTAAATAAAGATACCCATACATTTAGGGATTTGTATAAATTTAACCCCTTCAATCAATTGAATTTAAAAATTAGTGAATATCCTTCCACATTTGATTTATTATTGTATGCAATGAGTCATGTTGCTTTGATTGTGGATAGATTTATTCCCTTAAATTAAAGTGAACACATGATAATAAAATAAACTTACACATATAATGAGCTATAGTTGGATATGAACTGTACGAAAACATATTATAGACGGATTTTCTTGTAGGAGTTATGTTATAAAGGGTCAAATAATCATAATACAATCACCATATCCAAATATGTAATATGGATGGGTAGGAAAAAGGAAATGCTTCTCAATACTTAAATGATAGTGAGTGTTACCAACTAGACATTCAAAGGTGGAATTCCAATAGAGCATACAAATATATCAAACATTTGTATAAATGATAATATGAAGAAAGGAACAATGTACATCAATGTGAATAGCGTCACCTTGGCATGGTGACCAAAAACACAATGGAATGAAAAATGGATTTTTACCGATTAAGGAATAATAACACTATATAGAATAAAATGGTGAGAACGAGAATGAGAATGACGTTGATGAATGAGACTTTATTTGAAAAAACAATTCACATATTTATTACTTTTTAATGTATTATATCATGGGAGGACTTATAAAATAGTAGTTGAGATTTTTATCTCACTTTACTTAAACTTTTAAATTTAATTTATTTCTTCTCTACTACACAAAAATGTGAAGATTGTTAACATTTCCATAATAATCTAGTTTCAATGTTCCCAAATAAGGTGTCATGGTTGATAGGGTGAATAAAATCATAGTTATCATGTTGTATATGTATAGATATCATGTGCTCACATTTGTAACGATGGCATCCATCTTTATTGTATACCAATTTGTATATTTATGAAAATTTATAATTCATTTTTTTTTTGTTGGCCAATGGGAAGAATCCCCTAATTAACAGGTTTGCCATTGGTTAAGATATCACGAACCAGGGGCATCTAAGCCGTCAAAATCACTCGAAGATCGCATCCGGCCTGGACCACACCAACCCTTGACATGGTTGAGATTTTGGTATTTGTGGGATTTGAACCGACAACCTTTCCGCTTAGGGGACGTCTTAACCATACCCCACCACCAACTGTTCTACATCTCATGGATATAAAAATTTATAATTCATCATTACAATAGAGATATATGATTATTATTATTTTTTAATATTGATATATTTAGAAATGTGTTTCATAGTGATCTATACATAAATAAAATATTTTTCAATACTATTGGAATTACATATATCACATATGAAAATCACAACATAAAAATATAAATATGCATTTCCATAATTTGGATATTGATATGTGTGAAATAAAAAATCATAATTTTATAATAAAATTTCACATTTTTAAATTCAAATTGACACTTTCATAAAAAAAAATATTCATAATTTTGAAACACTAGCATTCAGACATTTGTTCATTCAACTTTTAATTTTTGAAACATTGATACTCACACATTTGTAAAAAAGTACACCGTTTTGAAGTCCAAGTGCTAGATTATAGACAACTTTAATGAAATGGTCAAGAGCGATTCATTCTCCCTTCTCCCTCGGTGCAAACTTTCCCTCCATCATAAAGGCTTCTTCCTTTATGGATATGATCACTTTTTCCTTCCATATTTGGAAAAATAAATAATTTAACATTTCTTGACATTATAGATTCATTGTTGTGTACAAAGCAACACACCAAGATCTACTACTATGTTGTAATGCTTCATTTCCAAATTCTTATATAGTTATCAGTAATATGTCTTCGCACGAATTTATTGTGATGAGTGATGAGAGTAACCTAAATTTTTTGTATAGATATGTACATATAAGAATGAGGATATAAACATATACTTGTCAAACTATAATACTAAAAAAACTATGATTTTAATTGTTGGTATATATTCTTTAAAAACACATCAATGTACATGGATTATTTGGTTGATTTTTATGCAATTATTTTTTAAATTAGTTAACTATTGGATTGTCGTAGTTGTTGTAAATTTTTCACTATTTACAATATTTGTTTCTAGTCCATCATACCTCTAAATTGTAAAATTCATACTTTTATTCAGCAATGTCAAGTTTCACCCTAACTTTGAATTATATATCTCAAATTGCATTCAAAATGAAAACATAGTTCTTTCCAACACATTAGTAGATGACTCTTTGTAGATTGGAAATTTGGGCCTAAAACATCCCTCCTAATACCTGGTTTGAAATTGTGCAAATCCAAAAAAGTATATATACTCTATAATACTTAATTAAATTCAACAACTCTATTTCCAATCCTCTGGATGGAGTTGAATGTACTTCAATGGAGTCTAAATCTATGGTTCAATAGTTAAAAGCACATATTACTCAAGCACATCAAATATAGGTTCTTATTGTTAGTTTTTCTAACCTAATTCAAATTGATTAGGATATTTATCTAAAAGAATAACAAGCACAACAAAATATCCAAGATGCATAAGATAGAGAAGATACACAAGACACAAATATTTTCCTCAGGGAAACCCTAAAGGAGAAAATCTTGCAAACTTCCTAATAATAGTTCCTACTAAGATTCCATATGCTAAGATATATAACATTGGTGTTCAATTCAATTTCATAACAACACATATACATGATCACCAAAAGAAACATAATCACAAGATAGACACCGATTTATCCTGGGAAACCCTTTAGGAGAAGAAAACCCAGCAAAACTTCCTCAATATAGATGTATCAAAAGTACAAAGACAAAATCCTAAACAAGTGCTCCTTCTCCTTGCATATATCTCTCTCTCTCTCCTATGCGCATTACACAAGTGAGTGTGTGTGTCCAAATGAGGAGCAGATCACTCATATTTATACTTTATCTTCCACTTGACTTTTTCCCTAACTAGGTCGGCCCCAACAAACTTAACTAGGTCGAGTTACCTAGGAAGACTCAAAACAACATAATATTACTTTCTTGAGGGTTCTATCGACCCGAATTACAATGGAGGTTTTACCTCATGACTCTATGATGACCAAATACAATAATAACACCCCAACAGAGGAATAAAACATCTCAGAATAAATTACAATATAATATTATTTGAAGTTACAATATTTCAATACTCCCCTTACTCCCCTTAATGAGAAGGGTATTCTACTGACAACAACAACATCAACTGTAGGAGCAAGGAGAAAGAGCATCATCAAAAACATCAAGGTAATACATCTATAAATCATTGGAAGTTTTCTTCGATAACATCAACAACTGGAACAACTACATCTTCAATATCTTCACTACTGGAGCATCACCTTCTACAGCACTGAGTCTTCATCTTTGATCTTCATCTTCTGTAGCACTTGATCACTCGATCATATACAACAACACTTGATCTTTTGATAAGAAACATAACTTGCAACACACATGATGCAATTACAAGATGATCAATCCCTTTCACTTTAGGACATAAGTCCAAGGATGATGCAATCCTAACCACATCACTGAGAAAAAAGTCTAAGGATCACTTTAGGACTAATGTCCATGGATCATACAATCCCACTGCAACATCATCATCAATACCACATCACAGAGAGAAAAGTCTATGGCTCATTTTAGGACTAATGTCCAGGGATGATACAATCCCAACCACTTCACAGAGACAAAAGTCTGCGGATTACTTTAGGACTAATGTCCAGGGATGATACAATCCCAACCACATCACAAAGACAAAAGTCTGCTGGTCACTTTAGGACTAATGTCCAGGGATGATACAATCCCAACCACATCACGGAGACAATTCTACAGACCACTTTAGGACCAATGTCCAGGGATGATACAATCCCACTGCAACATCATCATCACTGATCCCCCTTTCGAGGAAGTTCCCCCACTGCAACATCATCATCACTGCTCCTCATTTCGAGGAAGGTCCTTTCAAACTATACCAAGTTTGTCATGGAAGTATTCAAACTTTACTCGAGACATAGGCTTAGTCAACACATCAACAACTTGCTAATCGATGCTCACATACTGGAGCTTTATAACTCCCTTCTATACCATATCCTGTATATAAAAATACTAGATTTCTATGTGCTTTGACTTGTCATGGAACACTGGGTTCTCTGTCATCTGTATAGAACTCTAGTTGTCACATAGAATCACCGTGGTATCCAACTCCAGAACAAATAGACTTGACATCAATTTTTGAAGCCATATGGCTTCACAACTAGTAGAACAAGCTGATATATACTCTGCTTCGGCTATTCTAAGAGAAACACTGGACTGCTTCCTGCTAAACCATGAGATCATGGCAGATTCCAAACAATAACATCCACCTGGGGTGCTCTTCCTGTCTGAGACACTTCCAGCCCAATCTACATCTGTATAACCATACAATCTGTAGTCATGATCTCCAACATAGTATAGACCAAAGTCTATCGTACCTTTTAGGTACCTCATCACATGCAACTACCAAGTGAACATGTCTAGGCTTAACTAGATACTTAGTCAGGGTGTTCATGACAAAGCATATATCTAGCTTGGTATTCATCAGATACATCAATGACCCAATAATCTGTCTATACTGAGTCACATCCACTAAATCTGATGATTCATCAACTAACAACTTTAGGTTGGTATCCATGGGTGTGGCCATGGCTTTAAACTCCAACATATCAATTCTTTTTAGGATTTTCACGGGATACTTTCCCTGGTTGATAAAGATTCCTTCTGGGTTCTGCCATACTTCCAGACCTAGAAAATAGTGCATCCATCTAAGGTATTTCATCTCAAATTCTTCAGCGAGCTTATTCTTGCACTCTACACTTTGTTTCTCATTTCCTGTCAGAAATAAATCATCCACATACAACAATAATATGATAGGTTCATCATCCATAACCTAAAAGTAAAGGTTAGGGTCAACTTTACTTTTGGTAAAGCACTAGCTTGTCAAAAACCTATCTATCCTTCCATACCAAGCTCTAGGAGCTTGCTTCAATCCATACAGAGCTTTCTTTAACTTGCATACATGAGTCCGTATGTCTTCAACTTCAAATCCCTGTAGTTGTTCTATGTACACCTCTTCCTCAATAACACCATTTAGGAAGGTTGTCTTCACATCCATCTGGTGTAAACTCCACTTCATCATGGATGCAAGTGCCGTGTTGGTTCTAATGGAAGTGTACCTTACTATTGGCTCGAATGTCTCTTCATAATTAATTCCCTCTTTCTGAGAGAATACTCTAGCCACAAACCTTGTCGTGTATTTCTCAATACTTCCATCAACTACATGCTTTATCTTGTAGAGCCACATGGAAGATACCACACTTTTGCCTTTTGGTTTGGGAATTGTATCCCAGACATTATTCTTCATTATTGATTGGTATTCTTTGGTCATTGCTTCTACCCATTCTTTCTTCTATATAGATTCTTCATAACTGCCAGGCTCTTGATCTGTGAGATCACACATCAAAGTCACATAACTGGAAAATGGATTGGACTTCTTCCTTACTCTTGTGGATCCTTCTAGAGCTCCATACTTCTCTACTTCTTGTATAATTTCTCTTACCCAAGCAAGATTTCTCTTTCACGACATATTCATAGTAGGAGGTTCTTAAGGTTCTATCATATCATGGTCTTCTGATGTTTCATCTTCGAGGGAGGGTGCAACTTCTACATTTCTGGGAGGTACATCTTCTTCATATAATTCTTCATGATGGCACTTTCTAGATCTCTTGAGAGCCGCTTCTTCGTCAAATGTTACATCTCTACTATTCTCCATGTGATGGAATCTTGGAATGTATGTTCTGAAGGCTTTGAAGACTTCACAGTATCCAACAAATATTCCCTTCTGTCCGGAAGGATCCAACTTAGTTCTCTTTTCTTTTGGTATGTGAACATATATTGGGAAACCAAATATATTGAGGTGGCTCACTTAAGGCTTCTTTCCTATGAACATTTCTTCTGGAGTCTTGAATCCAAGGGAACTATGGGATAATCTATTATGTACATAAAATGTCGTCCTTGTTGCTTCAACCCATAGATGCATTGGAAGATCTTGATCACGTATCATTATATCCACTGCTTCCATAATGGTCCCATTCTTTCTTTCTGCAACACCATTCTGTTGAGGATTGTAGGGAGTAGTTAGTTCCCTCTTTATTCCAGCTTCTTTACAAAAGGCTTGAAAATATTTTGAAGTATATTCTCCACCATTATCTGTTCTGAGTGTCTTGATTCTTCTTTTTGAATGGTTCTCTATCAAGGCTTTGAATTCCTTGAATTTTCCAAATACTTCATCCTTTGTTTTCAAGAAATATATCCATGTATTTCTTGAATATTCATCAATAAATGTAACATAATATTCATAACCACTCAAATATGTGGAGGGCATTGGACCACATACATTTGAATGGATTAATTCCAACGCACCTTTAGTATTTGTCTCACTCTTCAAAAATATATTCTTGATATTCTTTCCTTTTGCACATCCATTGCAAATTCCTTCATGGTCGATCTTCAAATCTGGTAAACCCGTCACTACTTTTCTCACATGGGGTAGTGCTTTGTAGTTGATATGGGCAAGCCTCCTAGCCACAATTCGCTTGGGATAGTGGTCTCATGAACAAGGGTTGTTTTTTAATGTCCCTTGAGTTTATATAAGTCTCCTTCTTCTTTACCAATGACAACTGCATCTTCAATTGATTTTCCTTTGGGCAACATAAGTAATTGTCCATCTATGAATGCAACCATATATCCTTTCTTATCTAATGTTGAGATAAAAAGGAAGTTCTTCTTCAAACCTGGTACATATAAGACTTCCTTCATCTTCATGGGGGTTCCAGAATCAAGCTTGTAGCTTGCTTCACCAATTCCTTTGATATGATATTGATAGTCCTCTCCTAATGATACCTTCTGAGGAGAGTTCTTATCTTCAAGTTTTGACAGAGTTTTATTTTGTCCCATCATGTGATTTGAATCACCACTATCAATAAGCCATGTATCTTCTCTGGGTGTCATAGACCCAGAGAGTCCAGTGATTAACACATTTTCTTCTGCATCTTCTTCTTTCACTTGTTTTCTTAGAGGTCCTTCTTCTTCTTCATCTTCATCTTCAGTTAGGTGTGCATGATGTCTTTTTTGTTGTTCCTCTTCTTGTATTCTTCTTTCTTCAATGGACAATTTCTGGCAATGTGCCCTATCTTGTCACAATTGAAACATTGAATGTTGGAGTAGTTTCTTCTTGGATTGTTTCCTCTTGTCCTTTGGAACTTCTTGGTAGGTTGAGACTCCTTGTGGATTTCCTTCTTGAAGTTATATTGAATTATTCCTCTCTTGGTATGGGTGGATAGGGATTAATCATATTCTTTAAGCAGAGATTCTCTATTGGCTACTCCAGTCTCCTCTTGGATGCAATCTTCCCATACAATGTCGAAATTCATGCTTTCCTTTTTGGCACACATAGTCTAGATCAATGAATCCCAAGGTCTAGTGAGACCATTGAGAGCAGTCATAACTAGCTCATCCTCATCGAGGGAGTCTCCAATGGCTTCTAGTTGCTCCTTGAACTGGGAGACCCTTGTGAATTAGTCTTGGATAGACTCTTCTTGGTACATCTTCGTACCCTTCAATTGAGTTCTCATATTCATATTTCTATTGATGTTCCTTCCTTCATACAAACTGGATAGGGAATCATACATCTCCTTTGGGGTCTCCTTGGATGAAACTTAAGGAATCAAGTGGTCTTTAATAGAATCAATAATGATCCTCATTGCCCTAGTCAAGTCCTTCTTGTACTTATCCTTAGCTTTATCCTCTTCAGGTCCTGCAATTTCTTCCTTGATGTATTTGGAAATACCATTCTCTCTAAGAATAAGGCCAATCCTTTATTTCCATGCTCATAAAATTTTATATTCCTTCTAGCTTATCCTTAAGCTTAGTTCTCAGGGCCATCTTATCCAAGAGGTCACAAAAAAAAATGAAATTTCTCAAAATGAAAACCTGACCTTATTAGGAGATGTGCTTGACTGAGGCGAATTGACTGGTACACTTGGTTTCTGGAGATTCCAAATCTTCACCTCTCAAAATTGACTTGCGAGATTTTGATCTGCAGTTTCTATAGTTTTATGGTCTAGTGAGACCATTGAGAGCAATCATAACTAGCTCATCTTCATCAAGGGAGTCTCCAATGGATTATAGTTGCTTCTTGAATTGGGAGATCCTTGTGAATTAGTCTTGGATGGACTCTTCTTGGTTCATCTTGGTACCCTTCAATTGAGTTCTCAAATTCATTTTTCTATTGATGTTCCTTCCTTCATACATTCTGGATAGGGAATCATACATCTCCTTCGAGATCTCCTTGGATTAAACTTGAGGAATCAAGTGGTATTTGATAGAATCAACAATGATTCTCATTTCCCTAATCAGGTCCTTCTTGTGTTTCTCCTTAGCTTCATCCTCTTCAGGTTCTGCAACTTCTTCCTTGATGTATTTGGAAAGATCATTCTCTCTAAGAATGAGGTCAATCCTTTATTTCCATGCTAAAAGATTCCCTATTCCTTCTAGCTTATCTTCAAGCTTAGTGCTTCGGTCCATCTTATCTAGGAGGTCACCAAAAAATGAAATTTCTCAAAATGCAAAACTGACCTTACCAGGAGATGCGCTTGACTGAGGCAAATTGATTGGTACACTTGGTTTCTCGAGATTCCAAATATTCACCTTTCAAAATTGGCTTGCGATATTTTGATCTGCAGTTTCTGCAGTTTTATGGTTTAGTGAGATCATTGAGATCAACCATAACTAGCTCATCTTCATCAAGGGAGTCTCCAATGGCTTCTAGTTGCTCCTTGAACTGGGAGACCCTTGTGAAGTAGTCTTACATGGACTCTTCTTGGTACATCTTGGTACCCTTCAATTGAGTTCTCAAATTCATCTTTCTATTGATGTTCCTTCCTTCGTACATTCTGGATAGGGAATCATGCATCTCCTTTGGGGTCTCCTTGGATGAAACTTGAGGAATCAAGTAGTCATTGATATAATCAACAATTATCCTCATTACCCTAATCAGGTCCTTCTTGTGCTTCTCCTTAGCTTCATCCTCTTCAGGTTCTGCAACTTCTTCCTTGATATATTTGGAAAGATCATTCTCTCTAAGATTGGGGCCAATCCTTTATTTCCATGCTAAAAAATTCTCTATTCCTTCTAACTTATCCTCAAGCTTAGTGCTTGGGGCCATCTTATCCAGGAGGTCACCAAAAAATGAAAATTTTCAAAATGCAAAACTGACCTTACGAGGAGATACGCTTGATTGGGGTGAATTGAATGGTACACTTAGTTTCTGGAGATTCCAAATCTTCACCTCTCAAAATTGACTTGCAAGATTTTGATCTGTGGTTTATGCAGTTTTATGGTTTTCTAGTCCAAAGTCAAACTAGGGTTTGAATTTCCCAGAGATCTACCTGCTCAAAAATTTCTATCTAGGGCTCAATAGATGCGCCCTAGGGAGACACAACTTTCTATGCAACCAAATTTCCAAAATTCCAACTTTGACAAAAATCCTAATTTCTTGCTAGAGGGAGAAGAGAGAGAGTTTCACCTTGTGAAAGTTGTCCTATTCAAGCTACCTATGATACCATGTTAATATTCCATATGCTAAGATAAATAACATTAGTATTGAATTCAATTTCATAATAATATCATATATAGGATCACTGAAAGAAACACAATCACAAGATAGACACTAATTTATCCTGGGAAACCCTCTAGGGGAAGAAAACCCAACAAAATTTCCTCAATATATATGTATCAAAAGTACAAAGAAAAAATCCCAAACAAGTGCTCCTTCTCCTTGCATATATATATATATATCCTGTGCACATTACACAAGTGAGTGTGTGTGTCCAAATGAGGAGCACATCACTCCTATTTATACTTTATGTTCCACTTGGGTTTTTCCCTATCTAGGTCGGCCTCAACAAAATTAATTGGGTTGACTTACCTAGGAAGAATAAAAATTATATAATATTATTGCCTGGAGGGTTCTATCAACCTGACTTACAACAGATGTTTTACCTCATGACTCCATGATGACCAAATACAATAATAACATCCCAACGGAGGAATAAAAAATCTCTGAATAAATTAAAATAGAATATTCTTCGAAGTTACAACATTTCAACAGTTCTGTCACTAAGACAAAATCAAAAGATGTGAAAACCCAAGTATAAGAAGTATTTTGCAACTCTCTCTCTCCTCATGCAAACTTGAGTGAGTGAGTGTGTATATAAATGAGGGAGGGCTCCTCTCTATTTATACTCTTCAAGTGTCTGACCCAGATTCTTACCCTAACTAGGCCAACTTCTCCTAGAGGGACCTAAAAATACATTTTATTATATTTGACTTGGGTACTATTTCCCCAACTTACAACTGAGGGTTTACCTCAATGACTATAGACAATAGTGACATTTTGAAAGGAGGAAAACACATCTCCAATGGGGGTACAACAATATACAACAATAATATACATCAGAGTATCTTCCGAAGTTACAATTACAACACCACTCCCTCTTAACTAGGAACGTATTCTCTCACCATAGTCATTAATAGATATAGTCACATCATCATAGTTGAATCATCATCGTTGCAGGTGTCGTATTTTTCATCTTGTCGATAATTGAATAGTGAAATCTGTTTATCTATCTGTCATAGGAAGTTTCTATAGAGCCAACCCTATTTCATGTTGGGTATAGGCTTGGTCCTCATATAGGTCTTCATCATATCCCTGATCAATCCATCACTTAGGTACAACCCAAGACCATTAATTACATTTCCACTGCAAACACATGTGTCTCCTACCATCATCTTGTCATGTTTGAATCATCTTGTTGTATCCACATTATCTCATCATTGTATATGGAGAACAACCCATATACATATCACTGACCACCTACGTTCTACCAACATAGGAGCACACCAGGACTCTTTATGTAACCAAGAAAACTTGTGTCTACCATTATGTGAGAATCGCCTAGGAGCAGACCAAGTGAATTATATCTCATGGTCAACCTGCATTATACAAACATAGGAGCACGTTAGGACATATTTATGTCACTAAGACAACTTGTGTATACCACTATGTGAGAACCGCTCAGGTGCACACCAAGTGCCTTGTGACCTCTCGTCATCTCCATCACGGGACCACATAAGGACTGATTACATCCAAGGATAGCCTGCGTACCATGCTAGGACTGATTACATCCAAGGATAACCTAAAGGATTTATTACATCTAAGGAAAAGCTACATACCCTGCTAGGACTGATTACATCCAAATATAACCTTCCATGACTCATTACATATAAGGAAAACCTGGGTACCATGCCAGGACAGATTACATCCAAAGACAACCTGATAGGACTGATTACGTTTTGAGAAAACCTATGTACTACACAAGGATTGATTACATATGGGGATAACATGTATACTTTCCCATGTGACATCTCATACTAGTGCATATATGTCTTTCGGTCTTCTTTTCATCTCCAGCATGAAAGAACACCAGTACTGATTACATCACCAAGCCAACCTATGTCTCCAACCATGCGGGAAATTGTCACTCCCTCTTTCTAGGGATATCGATCTGGAGAACACCAAGTCTCTATATGAAGCATTCAAACTTCACACTGGCCAACAACATGGTCAACACGTCCTCTACATACTGGAGCTTCACTGTTCCTATCTGCACCATATCCCGAATATAGTTATACTTGATCTCTATGTGCTTTGACTTGTAATAGAACACTAGATTCTGTGACAAATTCATGCAACTTTGGTTGTCACAAAAGATACAAGTCACCTCTAACTTGAGATCAAATAAATCATATTGATGCATTCGAAGCCATATTGCCTCACAACTAGCCGAACAATCTGCAACGTATTCTACTTCAGCTGTACTCATTGCCACATGGGACTACTTCCTGCTAGACCAGAAGATCATACCAGATCCCAAACTGAAGCAACCATCCCAAAGTGCTCTTCTTATCAGTGGAGCTACCTGCCCAATATGAATCAAAATAATCGTGTAAGTTAATATTATAATTGACATCATACTTGAGCTCATAATCAACTGTACCCTTCAGGCACCTCAATACATCCTTTGTAACTACCAGGTGAACATGTCTAAGATATGTTAGGAACTGGCTCAGGGTGTGTTAGGATTAATTAATCCTCCTTTATACAATATAGTATAGTTGGTCATATTTCCTAACTTAGTAAGTTATTAGTACTATACTAGAGTATGGGGGGCACACCTAGCGGTTATATTCCATTTACTACATGTGCATGCATGAGTTTATGTGCCTTTGGGAGCAATCCCTACATTATGGGAGTCCATTTTGAGTGCCACCAGCAACTTCCATTAGTTGGTTGTGGTAGGTAAGCAATTTTGCTAAGTTAACATCTAGTTACAATCAGTTATATTACTTTAAGTTATCCTAGTGCCAGTTTTGCATGCATTCAAGGAAAGTGGCGCCTTTTTTCCACCCACCTCATCAGTTAACTAATTGTAGACTGATTTAGACATCTAGAGTTAGACTAGTGAGCTCCAGCAGTGATTTAGACACACTGAGTTAGCTATTCAATCAACTTGAACTGGTAGATTCGAATCCTATCCACTGTACTTGAATTCTATTTATTGTATAATCACTGTATTATTGATAAATGACTGAAGATTAATGTTGTGATTATCTGAGCAATTCTTTTCTAATTTATCTGAAATTTGTGGCATGAATTTCTTGTTCAGGGTACATTCTCTTTGATTATTCCACTACATTATTCCCTTCCTAAAACTTTCATATTTTCCTGTAGATCAATGGTTCACAAATTTAACATGGTATCAAAGCCTTGTTTAGGCTAGCAATAAACCTTGTTCAACCTCCATTGTGCACTTGAAGCAACTAAGTTTCCACATAATTCCTACAATTATTGCTTGGATAACTCCGGATTTTGTTTAGAGAAGTTTCTTCATGTGCGACAGACCCCGAAAAATTGCACATATTGAGGTAGAAAGGCTTGGACTGATATATGATTAAGAATTGAATTGGTTTTGTAGTGTTCTTTGCAGGTATCTGCGTAGCTTCTTGAATTGACTAATCAACATACAAAAAATGGAGAATTCTCCAACTCTTGTACCTAGAATCCTTACACCCTTCAATTGCATTGATTGGAGGGCATATATGTAAGGTAGCCTTGCACAATAAAGGCCTATTTAGGATGACAATGGGAAGAGAAGCGGAGCCCCAACAATATGTTGAGAAAAACAAGTTTATGAATCGGCTTGATGAAGCCTTCGACTTCATGTGCATCCACATCTCTAGGGATATTTTATTCCATCTTGAGGGACTCAAGACTCCGAAGGAAGCTTGGGAAAAGCTCAAATATTTGTTTGGCAAAAAATATGATCTTTGAGGGAATATTCTAGAGAATGAGCTCATTGCACTACAACCCAGCAGTTTCGAGACTATTCAACAATTTTTTTTTAAGTACAAAGCACTAGTACTGCAACACAAACAATGTGGGATAGAGAGGAAAGATGAGTAACTTGTGCTGTCAGTGCTGAGAAATATTGGCTCAGAGTTCTTAGTATTTGTCTCTACATTCCATTCCGAAAGAGTTTCTATTCCAAATTGAAAGACACCTTATCTAGATGCTTTTGGTGAGTCCTTGATAAAAGAGCAAGACAAATTTGTTCACATGGGAGTGATTCAAACCTCCAAGAATCAAGCACTCTTAGTAGTAGACTCAAACAATGTGCAAGCAAAAGGGAAGCACATAGGGAAGGAGACCAAAAACATTGATTCGAAGCCAAAGGAGAATCATAAATCTTTCGACAGGGCCTCAAGTTCCAAGAAAAAGAAGAAATTAAAGAATACTAAGTGTCCCTACTGTATGAGAGGCTTTCATCTAGAGAGTCAATGCATGAAGAATACCATTGACCAACTGTCAACACTCCTTGAACAGAACAATATTGCCCCTCCATAAGGAGAAAATAAGTCTGATGTTGGAAACTCGACATAAGATCATGAGAGGTACCATGCCTTGAAGGAAGGCCTCACTTAGTCGAAGGCTTATTTGATATATTTTGGAGCATCCAACCACATGGTTGCCTCCAAGGAATCCTTCACCACTCTGGATCTCTCAAGAGGACCTAGCATTCATATGGGGGATGGCTCTTAAATCCCAACTGTTGGGAGAGGTTCTATTAAAATCCAACAGGTATAGTTAAAAAATGTACTCTATGTGCCCTCTCTTGCAACAAATTTAGTGTATGTTTATCAGATGGCTCATATAGGCTCTCCCAAGAGAGTTACATTCAATTCTGACAATGTGGAAATCACCGAATCATCTACTGGAAATCTCATAGCGAAAGGGTTTGGCAATCATGCCTTCAAGGCATATGAGTTCTTCCATTTCCTGTCTACTTCACTTCCGACAACTTTATTGACTCATGCCAATAACACAAGCAAGTCGTGGCATGAGATATTTGGGCGTCTCAATTTCAAATATCTCCAACAACTTCACAATGTCAAATTGGTTGAGGGCTTGCCACTCATCAAAACATCAGATGGAGTATCACCTGGTTGCTTGGTATGTAAGCATCCAGAGAAGAGATATGAAGTTGGGAAGGAAACTAGAGCTGCCTCTACACTTGATCTGACACACACTAATGTCTCAGGACCAATGCCTACAACATCCATCAATGGATCTAGGTATATTCTAACTTTTAATGATGATTGTTCAAGGTTTTGCTGGGCATATTTTATGAAGCATAAATCTGAGGTATTTGAAACTTTCAAAGTTTTAAAAGCCTTCATAGAAAATAGATTCGGTAAGAAGATCAAGTCCATTATATATGATAATGGAGGTGAGTATATAAAAGAGATTTTCAGCAATTATGTGAATCAGAAGGGATTCGAATGGAACACTCAGTTCCATACACACCACATCAGAATGGTGTGGATGAGAGGGAAAATAGATCATGGAAGGAAATGGAAAATTGTCTTCTCAAAGCAAAGAATCTTCCTCCTTATCTATGGGTTGATGCTATAAACTGTGCTTCATACATTTAGAATAAGGTGCCTCACAAATCAATGATTGGGGCCAGTCCTTTTGAAGCACTATTGGGGCATAAGCTTAATGTCTCGCACTTGAGAGATTTTGGTTCCAAAGATTGGGCCAGAATTCCTATTGATAAGAGAAAGTCCTTCCAAGCCCAGAGTGGTGAATGTATACTATTGGGATATGTTGAGGATGCTAGGGCATATAAATTTATGGAACTTGTAACAAGGAAGTGCTTCATAGAGCGAAGTGTGCAATTTGAAGAAGATGAGTTGCATGATCCACCACAATCCAAAGCAGAAGAAAGTATAAACACTCTTCCATTTCCACTTGATGATGATATATTGTCTCATGTTTCTGATTTAGATGATGAGGAACAAGATCAGCATGATCTTGATATTGAGGTTGTACCTCAAGAGAATCTAGATCCGGATCAAACTCCCATTCCAAATCAGTGGCCTAAGCCTAAATGGGCCCAAAACCTCATTGAAGCAGCTGGGAATCCAGATGACAGAAGAAGAACACGATCCTAGTATCAGAATGAACATGTTGCACTCTCTCATGCAACTTTGCTACCTACAGAGTGGTGCAACAAAATTCCAGAGAGATGCTACTTGAGGATGAAAATTGGTCCACAATTTGTCCCACTGATGAACAAAATGGATCATTCTACTCCTACTCCAGAAAGAAGAAACGAAAGCAACATTCATCATATCGGAAGAATATTAAGAGATTCACATGCATAGTCCTAGGATGCTGATGTAAATAACAACAAATATTCTGTATTACTACTCCACAGTGTTGCAATATGCAACAATTTTTTCACAAGTTTTTTCTCAAAGATAATTTTTTTCTCTTAAGTATAGCTTATTTCCTGATTCCTTCTTATTTTGAGGCGGTGTTTTTCCCATGAGGTTTTCCCCATTTTCCTTAGTTTATTAATCAATATTTTACTTCATTTAGATTGTATGGGTGACTTTTGGCATAGTTTCCAGGGCCCAAGTTGTCAAAAGTTAGCATCAAGGGGGAGTGTTAGGATTAATTAATCCTCCTTTGTCCAATATAAACTATTTGGTCATATTTCCTAACTTAGTAAGTTATCATTACTGTACTAGAGCATGGGGGGCAGACCTAGAGGCTATCTTCCACTTACTTCATGTGCATGCATGAGTTTATGCACCTCTGGGAGAAATCCCTACATTATAAGAGCCCACTCATAGTGCCACCGGCAACCTCCATCAGTTGTTTGTGATAGGTAAGCAGTTTTGTTGAGTTAACTACAGTTACAATTAGTTAGATCACTTTCAATTATCCTAGTGCTAGTTTTGCATGCATGGAGGGAAAGTGGTGCATTTTTTCCACCTATCTCATCAGTTAACTGATTTAGACATCCAAAGTTAGACTAGTGAGCTCCAACAGTGATTTAGACCCACTGAGTTAGTTATTCAGTTATCTTGAGATAGTAGATTCGAATCCTATCCACAATATTCAAATTCTATTTATTGTATAATCATTATATTATTGATAAATGAATGAATATTAATGTTGTGCTTATCTGAACAATTCTTGTTCGATTTATCTGAAATTTGTGGAATGAATTTTTTGTTCAGTGTACATTCTCTTTGATTATTCCACTGTAGAATTCCCTTCCTACAGCTTTCATATTTGCTTGTAGATTAATGGTTCACAAATTTAACAGGGTGTTCACAACAAAGCATATGTTTGGTCTCGTATTCGTAAGGTACATCAATGAACCAACCATCTGATGATATATCATAGCATCAACTATCTCTGATGAAGCATCAGACAATAGCTTCACGTTCGATGCCATAGATGTGGCTATCTCCTTGCAGTCCAACATTTCGAATCTTTTTAGAATCTAACCTACATACTTTCCTTGACCAAGGAACATCACATCCGTACTCTGCCACACCTCCATGCTTAAGAAATATTTCATCATTCCCAGGTATTTCATCTCGAACTCAATGGCAAGCTTCCTCTTTGAATCTACAATGAGTTTGTCCTCTCCTTTCAGAAATAAGTCATCAACATATAGAAGGGGAATCACCGGTATTCCACCTTCAAACTTGAAGTAAATGTTGGAATCTACTTTACCCTTGGTAAATCCTAAGGTCTTCAGGAAGCTGTCCATCCTGTCGTACAATGTCCTAGGTTCCTTTCTTAATTTGTGCAAGGATTTCTTTAGTTTTCACACATGTGTCTACCTGTCATGTGTCTCAAATCCTAGGGGATGCTCCATGTACACTTACTCTTTGACTACACCATTCAATAATGTTATTTTGACGTACATTTGGTGTACCTTCCATTTCATTATTGCATATAATGCAAGTATAGATCTGATGGGAGTGTATCTCGCTACGGGTGCAAATGTCTCCTCGTAGTCTGTGATTTCTTTCCAGGAGAAGCCATGCAACACAAACCTTTCCTTTTGTTTCTCAATGCTACCATATGCATCATGCTTGATCTTGTAGATCCACTTTGAAGCCACAAGAGACTTCCCTTCTGGTCTCATAACTATCTCCCAGACATCATTCTTCATAATTGACTTGTACTCCTCGATCATGGAATCCTTCCATTCTTTCTTCTTTGCAGCTTCTTTGTAGTTGAAAGGTTATTTTTCAATGATGTCACATAACAGTGACACATAGATGTTGTATGGTTTAGGTCTCTTCCTTTCTCTATGTATCACATCTAGAGCACCATATCTTTATGCATCTTGTATTAGCTCCCATGCCCATGTTGGTTTTCTCTTGTGGGATTTATTCTCATGAAGTGGTTCTATAGGCTCTTGTGGTTCTGCCATGTATGATCTTCATGGTCTTCTAGAATTGTTTCTTTTAATTTCACATCTCGAACTCTTGTTGCTTCAGGTTCTTCGGCTTCTGCAATAGGTAGTTTTCTGGATATGGAGTATGTTGATTCTTCGTCGAATGTTGCATCTTTGATGATGTTGATCTTCTTGAATCCCATGAAGTATATTCGGTAGGACTTTGAAGTGTCACTATATCCTATGAATATTCTTTTCGTCCCTGAAGGATCGAGCTTGGTCCTCTTTTCCTTTGGGATGTCTATGTACACTGGGAAGCCAAATATTCTGAGATGGCTGACTTCTAGTTTCTCTCCTGAGAAATCCTCTTTAGGAGTCTTGTTGTTGAGTACTCAGTGAGGAGTACAGTTTTGTACATACACATATGTCCTTGATGCTTATCCCCAAAAATGCATCGGAAGATCCTATTCATGTAGCATTTATTTTGCTGCTTCCATTATAGTTATGTTCTTTCATTCCACAACGCCATTTTGTTAAGGATTGTATGGATTTCTCAACTCCCTCTTAATCCCAGATTCTCTGCAGAGTTCCTTGAATTATTTTGAGGTTAACTCTCCACCATTATCTAACCGGAGAGTCTTGACCCTCCTTTCAGTGTGGTTTTAAACCAAGGCTTTGATATCATTGATCTTGTTGAAGACTTTATTTTTCCCCTTCAATAAATCTATTCAAGTCTTACGTGAGAAATCATCTATAAAGAAAATATAGTATACATACATGCTTAGTGAGCTGGATGACATGGGTCCACAGACATCTTAGTGGATCATGTCCAATATTTCTTTTACTTTTCTCTCATTGTTGGGAAATGTCTTATTTACGTTCTTTCCTTTTGCACATCCCTTGCAAATTCCTTCATGCTTTGTTTGGATTTATGGACGTCCTTATACTGCTTTTCTTGCAATAAGTAGTGTTCTATAGTGCACATGTGCAAGCCTTTTGTGCCATAGTTCATTTGGTCCTATGGAGTCATGAACCAATGCTTCTTTAGGTTTTCCCTTCAACATGTACAATCCTTGATCTTGCTTTCCAATCATTGTTGCATCATCTATTGTCTTTCCTTTTGTCCACATTAGGACTTTGCCATCAATGAACGCAACTCTTATTCCCTTTGCATCTAGTGTAGAGATGGAGAGAAGATTATTCTTCAATCCTGGAATAATAACATATCTTTAATATTCATATATTTCTCGGAGTCTATCTTCAAGGAATCTTCTCCACTTCCTTTTATGGGGTATTGATGATCATCCCCAAGTTTCACCTTGTGAGGTGACTCATGCTATGATAGATTTAGAAATGATTCTTTTCATCCCATCATATACTTGGACGCCCAACTATATACAAGCGAATAGTTGCTTCCATGTGAGATAGTTCCCATGAGTGCTGAGATAAGAACATATTCTTCATCACTTGAAGAATCAATTTCTACTTTGAGTCTCTTTATTGTTGGGTCATCATCTTCAGCAGTGTGAGCATGGCGTCTCTTGTTATTTGACTTCTTGTTGAAGGAGCCTCTGTTTTGGGACAATATCTAGAGTAATTTCCCTTCTCATCACAAGTATAATATCGAATGTTGGAAGGATATTTTCTAAATTTCTTTTGTCTTTTGTGATGACGGTCCTCCCTTTTGTTGTGATGGAGATCCTCCTTCTTTCTATGATATATTTTGTGAACTGTGAGAGATTGATCTTCAGTTGCTCCCATCTTATCTTCTCTTATTATGAGCTGAGATTCTTCTTGTGTGCATTCTTTCCAAAGTTTGTTGAAACTGATACACCTTCTTCTGGAACATATTCCTTGAATGAATGAATCCCATGACCTAGGGAGACCATTCAAGGTGGTCATAACAATATCTCCTTCTTCTGCGTTCTCTTCTACTGCTTCAAGTTATTCCTTTATTTCAGCAACCCTTGTGAAGTAGGATTGCATGGTCTCTGAGTTTTGTATCTTCACATTCTTTAGTTGGTTCTTCAATGTCATATTTTGGTTGATGTTCTTTCCTTCAAAAAACTTTGTCAAAACATCGAACACTTCCTTCAGTGTCTTCAAGGATGACACATGGGGGATAAGATGATCCTTAATAAAATTTGGAATGATTCTCTTGGCCTTAAACATGTTATTCTTATGGATAGCCTTAGCCTCATCTCCCTCTGGTTTTGGAACTTCCTTACTGATATATTGATCCAAGTCATTTTCTTCAAGGATCAAGGAGATTGTCTACTTCCATGCTCGGAAGTTGTTAGCTCCCCAAAGCTTATGCTTGGGCTGGGTACAATGAGTCATTTTGAAATGACAACCTCCTTGAACTATAAGAGATTTACATATTATCGATTTGAGGTGTCTGACCTGGTTCTGGAGCTGGATGACCTAGGGTTTGTTAGAGAAACCCTAATTTTCCAAACTTGGAGTTTTGGAATTCTGCTTGGATAGAAAGATGTGCCTCCTTGAGCCGAGTTTTTCAGTAAGGTCCTTTTCTGAAAGCTGAGGTGGGAATCCTCCAAAAGTTGATGCCCTGGTTCCTCTTGGAACTAGTGTCGAGGTCAAAAAATGGAACTTCTTCAATTTTGATTTTGTTTTCACCAAAAGATGCACCCTTATAAGGGGAGTTATCCTAGCCCTCTTTTCGTGATGATCCGTAGAGAGAATACCTTGAACTAGGAATCCCTAGTTTTTGTTGTTGCATAGTGTCCTCTTTAAGAGAGGCTCTTATACCATCTTAGTTTTTCTAATCTAATTCAATTTGATTAGGATATTTATCTAAAATAATAACAAGCACAACACAATATCCGAGATGCATAAGATAGAGAAGATACACAAGACACAAAGGTTTTCCTTGGGGAAACCATAAAGAAGAAAACCATGCAAACTTCCTCAAAATNCTCTCTCTCTCTCTCTCTCTCTCTCTCTCTCTCTCTCTTTGTCTCTCCTCCTTGATCTTCTCTATATCCTCATGAGAACTTGATTGAGTGAGTGTGTCTATATATGAGGGAGGGAGCCTCCCTAGATAAACCCTTCAAGTGACTGACCTTACAACATGACTGGGCTGACTTCTTACCCTAACTGGGCCGACTTCTCCTAGAGGGACCTACAAATACATTTTATTATATTTGACTTGCGAACTATTTCCTCTACTTGCAACAGAGGGTTTACGTCAATGACCATAAAAAATAATGACATCTGAAAAGGAGGAAAACACATCTCCAATGGGGGTACACCAATATACAACAATAATATACATCGGAATATATTCCGAAGTTACAATTACAACAACACTTGTTATTGCTTCTAGTATGACAATTAGGAACCACACGATTAAATAGGTTGGTGTAGAGATTTTGAGGCTTGTCTTAACAATTCGATCATAATTTAGGAAGACAATAAAAATATATATTAATATCAACAATATCAAATCTTAAAACTTTTTAAGTTTAAATATCAGAAATGGAATGAAAAAAAATCATTAATAAGAAGTTGAAATATGACAAAAATGTGATAAATCCAAATTTGGCTTATCAAAACATTTTTTCCAACATTTTATGCTTAAAGAGTTAAGTTGAGTATTGACATAATCATGATGTAGAATTATCATGTCCGCCATATGGTAAGCTTCTGTAATGATTTCCATATAAATCTTGGCCATTATACGACCTATTATCCTCAGGGAAATGGACTTGCAAAATAATCAAATAGAAGTTTGGTTAGAACTATCAAAAAAATGTTGCAGGATAACAAAAAGTCTTGGCATACAATGCTGAAATTTGCATTGTGGGAAAACATGATTAGCACTAAAATATCAATTGGTACTTCGCCTTTTCAATTGGTTTATGCAACAAAGGTATTTTTTCTTGTTTCTCTAGGGTTACCATCATTGAAATTTTTGCAATAACAGGAAGAAGAACCCAATCATATTCAAAGGATAATTAACCAATTAATTGAAGTCCAAGGGATGATAGAAAGGGTATATGATAAATATCAGTTTTTCCAAGAAAAAATGAAGATTTTTTTATATAAAAGAACCAAAGTCGATGACTTTTAGGTTGATGTTTTGGTGTTGAAATGGGATGCTAGGAATGAGGATAAAGCAAAATAATTTGATCATGTTTGGAGAGGACATTATAAAATTATTGCATATCATGGGAATAGTGCTTTCATTTTATAGGATCAAATTAGAGAACTTATTAGTGGAGGTCCAGTGAATGGAAGGTTTCTGAAACATTATGTTTCTTAAAAAGGTAATGTGATAAATAAGTTATGCACATATTTACTTTATTTATTTTCTAGGATTTGAAGGTGTGGACGACACTTTGAATAATTTGAATCCCGAAGAGAAGGACCTAAGATTTGAATAAGTGTTCATCATTGTCGTATTTTTTTCCAAAACGATTTATAGTTCAGTTTGTACAGAGATAAGTTTGAAGACATTTTTGTTTACAAAGTTTTGGCTAGTTCTCATTTTTAAATAAATCAACCTAATGGATTAGGCACTGGGTATACGTGTTCAATGCTACCTCACAAGGAGGATATCATCCCCATTGGAGCCAGACATTGGTCTTCATAATCAAATACGTATTTTGCTGAAAAACTATAAGTTGGTGTGAGGAGCTAGAACAAAAGGGAAATTTTAAAATGACCACTAGTTATGGCCAAGACCTAAGCAATTGTATGTATTCAATTGGTAGGTGAAGAAATGAATAGAAGGTCACAAAAACTAGCCAAGTGAACAAAAAGGTGGTATAACTAGTAGATAGAAGTGTGATCAAATCAATAATTATTATACTTTCCGGAGGTGCTACTTGCACAGAGTTTAAATCTCTTAAGCGGGTCCAGAATCTAAACCACCATGTCACATGTATTCACATGATAGGTTCCAGTTCTGAGAGCGGTAGTGATTGAAACTCCCATTCCCACACTTTGAAACCTGTGAAATAAATATTTTTTGTTATATTTTAAAAAATCTACTCGTCGACTTTGCAGCAAAAGCACTCCACTAATGAAAACGAAATTGTGTTCTAGACATTTCTTGCACCAACAATATAATCTAAAGGATGTGGAGATTAAAGAATTGAAAGAAGAAAATAAAAAGCTCAAATAGGAAATGGTTGATTATGAGGCTCCTTCCCAAAATCAATGGCAAGAAGTTGAGAGGTATGGTAAAACCAAATATGAATTGCATTAATAATGGTAGTTTGGTGCAATCATTATCATCTTGATGACTCACCAAATCAACATGTAAAAAATTATGAAGAATTAGGATGGATCAATCTTTGGGTCAATCAAAGCATGTTAAGAATAGTAATCAGCGGAGAGAATGTTTTGATGCTCTATTTCCATATAACATTCAAATATTTCACTTTTTCTTCTAAAAATCAATTTAGGATTTGTCCATAATAGATGCCATACATTGATGGTCTGTTTTCTTTGTTCCTATTTTAGCTGATTAATTTCAAAATTATTTTGTAAATTGTATCCATCTTGTCTTTGAAACTTGATATCTTCACAAACCAATTGTTGAGGTCCTTGATTTTGACTCCATGTCCATTGGTGTTTTTCTCTCCACCCTACCAAAAATTGAAAACAATTGGTTATCAAAAGATCTGGCCATTATTTTAAATATATGATTTGTTATTGTTGTGACCTTTGGATAGTAGACTCATAGATGGAGCCCCCTTTGGATTGAAAAGGCTAGTTTTTAGTCCTAAAGATTGGTTCAAGGTTACCTTGGAAATTTTATTTTACATCCATGAAAATTACCCAGTGATAACATACATCAAGAAATATATTCACATTTTGAGGTTTGTGTTGTACCTTGGATTTATTTTTCATCATTGGTGGAAGTCCTCATACCTTTCAATACCTTTCATTTTCAGTTGTTGCTTGGGGGGTCTCTTCTATGTGCTATTTACATATGATGCATGCATAAGACATACTCAATGGTCCGTTCATGTTTGATTTTGATCTATTTTTATAGACAAAATATTTTGAGGAAAGGTGACAGGAATTTTAAAGGTTGGATATTGTCACTTAGGAGTAGAGTGGAAGAGTCTAAGAGGAGTAACTAAGACCAACCTTTGTAAAATTGTGCATTACCTCTCCTTATCCTTCTCTGTCATATTTTTTCATTTGTGTATTCTATAAGTGTGATAGGATTAACCCTAATTGAGTATCATCATCCCGTCAAACCAATATTTGAGTCAGTCTCTATCAAGTTCAGTATGTTGGTTACTTCACCATAGTCATAGGATCAATTTTCATAGCTTAGAACTAGTGACTATGCTAGGGAGTTAAGAGTCTTTGTAGGTTTTTTCACTTGGATTCTTTAGTTTATTTTGGGTGTTTCAATCTTATAAAGATCTTGTCATAGCCCAATAAGATCGTGCTTCCTTAATTTGGGAAAATTTCTGCGATATTTTCTCATAATAGTCAAGCCCAGGCATTCCACATGCTTCCTAGTGTAGATAGGTGCATGAGGTAGGGTCTCCACGTGCTTCTTCTACTAGATAGTTGTGTGGCCACTCGTTTCCTACACTAAACATGAATGTGGGAGGTAGATCGTGGACTTTTGATTGTTTCTACCACTCTTATCCTTGAGAGTCTAACTCATGTAATTGTTTTGGGCATAGTAGGGCTTGTTATATACTATTGGGAGCATTCTAGATGGTTTTTTGACAAGTAAATGCCTTTAGAATCAAAAATAAATTGTGAAATTTTTGAGGTTATCTGCCTTGTTTTTTTTTTCCTTTGGTTTGAATGTTGTATCTTCGGCGTGAAAAACAAGAGTGAAATCTCATTATATGTGTCTCTTATTACCCCTTCTGTTAAAGAAAATCAACTTCGGAATCTTGTCTTCTTAGTATGTATCTTGCTTGAGTATAAGAAAACTCGTATGATTGTTTCGTCTCAAGATTATTTTACATAATTGGTTGAAAGGACAAGATTTAACAATCATCATTTACATAATTATAGGAATATTAACATTTCATTTTGAGTTGCATCCCTGTTTAGGCTTCCCTAGGCCTCCCACACACCCTATAATGAGAAGTAGCATGGATTTGAGAGTCCACACACCTTTCCCATTCAAAAGGTGTGTGGCCACACACCTTTCCCATTCAAAAGGTGTGTGGCCACACACCTTTTAACTAATAATAGGCACATGAACACCCTTCCCCACACACCTTTATTTAAGGAGCAAAAGCATGGACTTAATTAGGGGATTTTTTTTGTGATTTTGCTTTATCATGTCTAGTGGTGATTTGGGTCTTTCTTAGATTTTCAAAATTATTATTTTTAAGCCTTCAAAATAATCATTTAGTGTTTTTTTTCATTATAACCTAAATGAAAAGAAATATCATATTCCATGAAATCATAGTATTCTTCCGGTTCATTTAGGAAATTGGAATCTCTTAGGTATTTGATTCCCTTTGAGTGTTTGCATATAAAGGAAAAGGTTATATGGATTTTCATTAGCTTGATCTCATGATGATTGTAAAAAACTGTTTGCTTTGGTTACAATAATTTCCTTAATAAGTTATAACTTACTTAGGTTTTGAAAGGTTCTACTTGGTCCTTTTTTATTTTTATTTTTGTAAGTTATTTATTGTCAAGTGTCTATTTCAAAGTCTTAAGTGGTATTCTCCATTTGAAAGTAGTATCTTTGGTATCTATTTTAGTTGAGAACATAATATTTTCACACTTCCACATCCCTATGATTAATAACAACCATTAAAAGCAGTGTAACTAAAATGAACTAGACTTGTTTTTCTTTGTTAGAAACCCGACATTAGTCTATGTTCTAGGGCCTTGGTTGTAGGATTGGAGAGTGAAATTATACAAGGCCACGTAACCAAACTATGGGTAATAAAGAGTAAAAAATCCATAAGTAATGTGAAGTACTTATCAGGAAAGTGCCTCTAACATAGATTCCAAGTGGTGGTTTAAGCTAGTTTAAGTTGTTAGATTTTCCCTTGTCACTTGGATCATTGGGGTTATGCGAATTTGGGAGTTGTTCATTGTGGTAGGTCCTCGAGGTGACACCATTAATCTACTAAGAACTTTGGGTCTAAGACTTAGTCTTACATTCCCTTCCCATTTGTAGAATCCCTTTCTAATGAGCATTCCATCCGACTACTTGCATGAAATAGTATCCATAGTTACTCTTCCTAGGTTTCACCCAGGTGAATACAAGGGAAAATTCTTATGGTAGTTGATACAGATGTAGAATCTATGCCTCAACTCCTTGGGATGGTATTTGTTAAAGACGAGTACTTGCACCCATGGCGATTGTTCTATGACAATTATCATAAGTGTTTCATTCAAACCTTTGTTGGTTGGACTTGGGCACTAATCATTCCAGGATAACCTTCTAAAGGCCCATTTTAAGCTCTTCATTGATAGAACATGGGACTTAACCACCGTGATTTAATTTCCAAGAGAGTGATTTTTCTTGGATGTATCTTAGAGAGTCTTTTATAGGAGTGTGTTGATTGCAAATTTTCAACCTCCATACACAGCCTTAGAGATTTCTTACTTTTAGAATCAGAGTATATGGATAAAATTCTTAAGGAAAGTAACCAAGGGACCCATGTGAAATAGGATCCTTTTGTTGTTATGTTTGTTATAAATGTTGGTCCTCCCTTAATGACCACTTTGAACCTTCCTAAATTCACTATAGGGCTATCAGTTGGTTGTTTTCCACTCTAAATGTCACGAATGCTCATGATGCTTCTAAAGAAGGCACTATATGTCAAGACCATCAAAACAATTTACCTTTTTTGTCAATTACAGCTTGTCCTCCTCCTTCTACCTCATGTTAATATTTCATATGCTAGACTAGATATCATTAGTGTTCAATCTAAATTCACAACAGTAGCATATGCAGAATCACTGAAAGAAACACAATCACAAGATAGACACAATATTTATCCCAGGAAACTCTCAAGGGGAAGAAAACCCAACAAAAATTCCTCTGTATAAGATGCATAAGATATAACCCCAAAAATAGGTATTCTCCTCCTTGTTGTTATGTCTCCCTCTCTCTCTATTATGCACTACATAAGTGAGTGAGTATATGTTCTAATGAGGAACACATCTCCTCTATTTATACACATTATGTCAACTGACTTTTACCCTAGACAATTCGTCCCCACTAAACTGTTTGAGTCGGCTTCACGTAGGAAGACTCAAAACAATATTTTATAGTATTCATTAGGGTACTAATGACTCGAATTATAATGGATGCTTTACCTCATGACTCTATGATGACCAATTTAAATAGTAACATCTCAACAGAGGAATAATAACATCTCCCTTAGGGTACATCAGTAAAANTAAAATACATTTAGAATATCCTTCGAAGTTTCAATATTTCAACCCCCCCCCCCCCCAACTTAAGGAGAAGGTTATTCTACTGACAACATCATCATAGACTATACGAGTAACGCAAGACAATATCTTAAGCAGTATCGAGGTAATACATCTATACATAATAGAAAGTTTTCACAATCAGTAACTGGAACAGTTACTCTTCAATGTCTTCATCTTCTGCATCACACGGTCACTTGATCCTTTTGTAGCAATGCTTCGACCTTTCGATCCTTCGTAGCAGCACTTTGATCTTCTTGATCCTTTGCAGCAACACTTCGATCTTCTCGATCCTTTGCAATAGTACTTTGATCTTCTAGATCCTTTGCAACAACACTTCGATCTTTACGATCCTTTGCAACAACACTTCGATCTTCTCGATCCTTTGTAGCAGCACATCAATCTTCTCGATCCTTTGTAGCAGCACTTCGATCTTATTGATCCTTTTTCTGCCACGCTACCTGCAGTACACATGATCTCTTTATGGGATGATCAATCCCTATCACTTTAGGACATATGTCCAAGGATGATTCAATCCTACGTCATCCTACTCCCCCTTAACAAGGAGGGTCCATACTATTGACGAACTAAATCATCTACAATTGAATGTATATATCAAACGCACCTAAATGCAGGCCCTGTCGTCCGTAAGGACTCATCATAGTGCACCCTCAGCTTCAAAGCTAGGACCACTCATGAGCGAGTGTTATACTACAACATCTACATATACATGTAGGCATACTCTCCATACAAGAGCATTATCTCCAGTTGCAGATCTCGGCCGCACCTAGGTGTCAGCCCTCATTGTAGGAGATCCTCAACCTGTTAGAGCTAGGACCACTCCATGAGAGTGTTATACTATGGTGTCTCTGAGGACTCATCATAGAGAATCCTTGCGAATAAGGCTAGGACCACTCCCAAGCGAGTGTTATTCTTTGGCATCTACATATAAATGTAGGTATACTCTCCATACAAGAGTAATGTCTACAAAGCAAATCTTGACCGCATGTAAATGTCGGCCCTGGCGTCCATAAGGACTCATCATAGAGCATCCTTGACACTAAGGCTAGGACCACTTCTAAGAGAGTGTTATTATACGGTATCCACAAGTAAATGTAGGTACTCTCCATGCGAGAGTAACGTCTGCAGGGCCATCCTTATTAAGGACCACTCTCAGGAATAGGGTGTTATTTACTATCAGGCCATACTCTCGTCCAAAAGTGAATGTCGGGCCTTGTCAGCATCTTGAGGTGCCCTTGGTCTCTTTCATACCAAAGCATCACTGTCATCCCATCATTGATGTCAGACTCAACATCACTTCCCATTTTCCAAGAGGATCCATATTATCAACCTGCTCCCCCTTTGTACGAGGAGGGTTCATATCTTCATCCTGCTCTTCCTTTCCAAGGGGAGTCCATATCTTCAAATTGTTCCTCCTTTCCGAAGAGAGTCCATATATTCATTATTACTTATTGCAAGGAAAGTTTGTGGTCCCATCACTATTACTCGTTGCAAGGAAAGTCTTTTCGAACTACACTAATCTTATCACGGAAATATTCAAACTTTACTCGAAATAGAGGCTTGGTTAGTACATCAACAACTTACTCATCGATACTCACATACTAGAGCTTTATAGCTCCCTTTTGTACCATATCCCTTGTATAAAATTATCGGATTTCTATGTGGTTTAATTTATCATGGAACACTAAATTCTTTGTCATCTTTATGCAACTCTGGTTGTAACAAAGCATCATTGTGGTGTCCAAATCTATGTCAAATAGTCCTGACATCAGTTTTTGAAGCCATATTGCTTCACAACTAGTGGATCAAGCTTCTATGTACTCTGCTTCAGCTGTGCTAAGAGCAAGAGTGGATTGTTTCTTACTAAACCATGAGATCATGGAAGATCCCAGACAAAAACATCCACCTGAGGTGCTCTTCTTTTTTGTGGCACTTCCTGCTCAATCTGAATGTGTATATCCATATAATTTGTAGTCATGATCACTACGATAGTAAAGTCCCAAGTCTATCCTATCTACCTCATCACATGCTTTGCAACTATCAAGTGAACTCGTATAGGTTTAACTAGATACTAACTTAAGGTGTTCACAACAAATCATATATCTAGCCTGGTATTCGTCAGATACATCAATGACCCAATGATCTGTTGTACTGAGTCATGTCCACTAACTCTGATGACTCATCAGATAATAACTTCAAGTTGGTGTCCATGGGTGTGGCCATGATCCAACATATCAAATATTTTCAATATTTCTACTGCATACTTTCCCTGATTCAGAAGGATTCCTTCTGGGATATTCCACACTTCCAAATCGAGGAAATAATGCATCAATCCAAGATCTTTCATCTCGATTTATTTAGTTAGCTTCTTCTTGCAATAAGTGATATGTTTCTCATTTCCAGTCAGAAATAGATCATCCACATACAATAATAGTATGACCGGTTCATCATCCATAACCTTCATGTAAAGGTTAGGATCAACTTTACTCTTGGTGAATCCCAAACTTGTCAAGAAGCTATCTATTCTACCATACCAAGCTCTAGGAGCTTGCTTCAATCCATATAGATCCTTTTTCAACTTACATACATGAGTCACTCTGTCTTCGACTTCAAATCCTTGTGGTTGTTCAATGTAAACGTCTTCCTCAATCACACCATTAAGGAAGGTTGTCTTTACATCCATCTGGTGTAGATTCCACTTCATCATGGAAGCAAGTGTCGTGATGGTTCTGATGGAAGTGTACCTTGCTACTAGAGAAAATGTCTATTCATAATCATTCCCCTCTATCTAAGAGACCACATACATCAGAATGAATTAGTTCTAATGTACCTTTAGTCTTTGTTTCACTTTTCGGAAAGGGATTATTGATGTTCTTTCCTCTTGCACATCCTTTGCAAGTTCCCCCGTGATCAATCTTCATATATGGTAACCCTGTTACCACCTTGCTCACATAGGGTTGTGCTTTGTAGTTGATGTGAGCAAGCCTCCTATGCCATAGCTCACTTGAGTTGGTAGTCTCATGGACAAGGGATGTCTCTGGATGTCCTTTGAGTTTGTACAATCCTCCTTCTTCTTCACCAATGACCACAACATCTTCAAGTGTCTTTCCTTTGGAACACATAATTACTTGTCCATCTATAAAAGAAAATCTATATCCTTTCTTATCCAGATATGAGATGGAAAGTAGATTCTTTTTCAAACCTGGTACATACAGTACTTCCTTCACCTTCATGGAAGTCCCAGAGTCAAACTTGTAGATTGATTGACCAATACCTTTGATGGAATATTTATAGTCATCTCCCAACAATACTTTATGAGGAGAGTTCTTTTCTTTTAGTATGGATGGATAGAGCATGATCATCTTCTCTAAGTAGAGATTCTCTGTTAGCTACTCTAGCTTCTTATTGAATGCAATCTTCCCATACTATGTCAAACTTCATACTTTATTTTTTGGCACACATAGTCTGTATGAATGAGTCCCAAGGTCTACTGGGACCATTGAGAGCAATCATAACTAGTTCATCCTCATCAAGGATGTCTCCAATAGCACTTAGTTACTCAATTGAAGTAATATTGAATTGATTTTCCTTTACTCATCTTGGTGCCCTTTAGTTGAGCTCTCAAATTCATCTTTTTGTTGATGTTACTTCCCTCATACATTATCTAAAGTGCATCATACAATTTCTTTGGTGTCTTCTTATATGACACTTGAGGGATCAAGTGATATTTGATAGAATCAACAATGATCCTCATTACCTTGATTAGGTCTTATCCATGCTTCTCCTTAGCCTAAAATTCTATTGGTTCTGCAACTTCATCCTTGATCTGTCTCTCAAAATGATTCTCTTTTAGAATGAGACCAATCCAATACTTCCATGCTAGGAATTTTTCTATGCCTTCCAGTTTGTCGTCAATCTTAGTGCTTGGGGCCATCCTATCTAGGAGGTCACTAAAAATTGAAATTTCTCAAAATTAAAAGCTAACCTTACCAGGAGATGCGCTTGAATGAGGAGAGTTGGTTGGTCCAACTGGTTTCTGGAGATCCCAAATGTTTACCCTTCAAAACTTGATTGCGAGGTTGCAGCCTCTACATAATTTTTGGCTCTGGCTTTCTGCAGTTTTCTGGTTCAGGTCCAAACTAGGGTTTAGATTTCCCAGAGATTCAACCACCCAAAAACTTCGTTCCTGGGCTCAATAGAGGTGCTATAAAGAGGTACAGATTTCTATGCGAGAATATATTCCAAATTCCAAACTTTGCAAAAAAACTAATTTCTTTTGGAGAGGAAGGAGAGAGAGTTTCACCTTGTGAAAGTTGTCTTATTTAGGCTAGCTATGATACCATGTTAAGATTTCATATGCTAGACTAGATATCATTGGTGTTCAATCCAAATTCACAACAGTAGCATCTGCAGAATCACTGAAAGAAACACAATCACAAGATAGACACAATATTTATCCTAGTGTTAGAACCTGTTTTTGTTTTCTATCTTTTGATACTTTTTTTTGAAGCTTGGTTTTATTCTTTATTCCTAGAAAATTTTGTTGTTTGGGATAGTTTGAGTTTTTCCTTTTAGCTTTTATGTTATTTGATTTAGTTTATTTTTACAAGTGTTGGTTTGATTTCATAATCAAAGGGCTGATATAGGGCTTATATGGATTAAAAAAAGTCTAAAAATAACATAAAAGTTTAATTCAGACTCCTAAAACAAGTTTAAACCCTTATCATTGGCTTAATTTTTGTAATTCATTAACCTAGATTTTCTTGTAGCGCAAGTCAAAAACAAATGCACAGAGGCGCTACAAGAAAGTTGCGCAAGTTAAAAAAAACATTTTTCAACGTTGCGAAGGCATAGTTCTTTAAAACGCCAATGAGATAGTTCATAACGCTTCTGATCGCGGATCGCGAAGCTACTTCTCTAAAGTGCTGACACTGCGGCAACAAAGTGGTTTAAAGCACCAACGCGATAGTTGATAAGGTTTTCGACTGTAGCAGTGGTCTAAAGTGCCGACAAAGTAGTTGATAAAGCTTTCGACCACTGATTGCGAAGCTAATGGTCTAAAGTCATTTTTCAATGTTGCGGAGGCATAGTTCTTTAAGGCTTCGATGAGATAGTTCATAACGCTTCCGATCGCCGATCGCGAATCCAATAGTCAAAAGTGTCGCACAAATTTAAAATCATCTTTCAACGTTGTGGAAAGCTAATGGTCTAAAATGTCGACGTTGCGACAACATAGTGACATGGGGTTCCGGTGCATTATAGATTTCTGCTTCCGATCACCGATAGGTTAGAAATGGGAGGTGCTAATTCGTTCAGTCTTGAACCTCCAATCGCCGACGATGAGAAGGATTAATTGTTAGTGATGGGAAACGTTGTTACCATGGAAACATTCAAATGTTAATCACTTTGACAAGTGGAATATAATCATGAAGGTGAAGATCGTGGTGGAAAATTAGTTCTTGGAAAGTGGAATTTTGAATTAGAGCGAAAGTTAGGGCTTTTGGTAGCATTTGTCTGGAGTGCTCAAAACGGTCAGAGAAGATTGGATGCATGCAGTTTGACAGCTGACAGATAGAAGAATAGTTTTCCAGCAGCTGGATTAGTTGTTGTAACAGTTTAAAAGACAGTCAGAGATGAAGGAATTTGAGCTAGTTGAAGAGGTTTTACCCGAAAAACAAGTTCAAGATGTAAAAGAAGATATTAAGGAGCAGAAGCAAAGCCCCATTATAGTACTGTCAGAAGAGGATGAAAAATACTTGTCTGATGAGGATAGAGTTCCTGTTATTAATGAATCTAGGGTTTGTGCTAAGTAAGAAATTCACACTCATTGTGATGAAGAAGCAGTGTCCAGAAATAAAATAATGAAGGCTTTTGAATTTGCCTCAATAAATCATCAAGGGAAGCTCTTAAAAGGAAAAGGCAAATAGAGAATCAGTTCACACATCTAAAGCAGACTATCCAGGAGCTAACTCAGCAAAACGAGGAGCTAACAAGGAGGGTTGCAGACTTAGAGGCAAATCACTTGAAAGCTAAAAGGAAAACTCAGGCCTTGGAGGGGATTGCTTAAGAAAGTCAGTTATTATTTAAGTTTGGAAAGTCATTTTATTTTGGTATAATGATAGTTTAGATTGAACTATTCGATAGATAGTCTAAAAGCAGTTAGGATTCAGTTATTCAACTGATTTTGAAGGAATAGTATAAATGTAAGTCTGAAAGAAGACAATGGGGTTCGATTTTTTGCTGGCAAGGGGAGGCTATCAGGATGTGTCTATGAGCTAAGTAAAAGACTCGTATGTGTTTTTGATGACTGAACTATGAAATATATGCACTATATGCCCTTCCGATTATTGACTGGTTTCATTTCTAATTTGTGTTAATTACTTAGTTGGTATATTCATTTCCTGTTTAATGTTTTTATGCTTGAAATGCTTGCTAACTGTGGGTGAAATTCAATACTGTGTTTACTCTGTTGGATTATGGTTTATATGTTATGCATCTCAGTCATTTAAATGCACATGATTTAGTGTTTTCTTTGGTCTTATGAATGTTTTCCCTCTTGTCTTCAAACTGTTCAACCAAAACCTTATAGAACCCTATTTTACTTTATTGTGATTTTTTGAGATTGTGTTGGCTTGTTCTTCCGTAGTCTGGGAACAATTTCTGGCACAATCACCTAGGAAACCCTCAAGGGGAAGCAAACCCAACAAAACTCCCTCTGTAAAAGATGTATAAGATATAACCCCCAAAACAGGTATTCTCCGCCTTGTTGTTTAGTCTCTCTCTCTCCTATGCGCTACAAGTGAGTGAGTATGTGTTCTAATGAGGAACACAACTCCTCTATTTATACACATTATGTCAATGGACTTTTACCCTAGACAAGTTGGCCCCACTAAACTGTCCGGGATAACTTCACCTAGGAAGAATCAAAATAATATTTTATATTATTAATTAGGGCACTGATGACCTGACTTACAATGGAGGATTTATCTCATGACTCTATGATCAACAATTTAAATAGTAACATCTCGACGGAAGAATAATAACATCTCCCTTGGGTTACATCAGTAAAATACATTTAGAATATCCTTTGAAGTTACAACATTTCAACACCTCATGTGGTGAAAGTCTATAAACTAGTAACTAACAGTATAAAAGGAACAATAAAGAGGAAGAATAAGAAGAAGTTGCGAAGACAAGGGGGCATGTAATTAGCCATTACAAGTCATGTTGGGGGGGAATTCCTCATCCAATGAAAGTTGATCCCACTCTACCTTTGGTTGGTAAAGTGGTTGAACTGGTGCAATATTCGGTCGATCCCACTCTCCCCTTGGAGAGTGAAAATATTTAAGTGGTCAAACCAATGCAATATTTGGTCGATCTGACTCTTCCCTTGGAGAATAACAAGATTCAAGTCGTCAAATTGATGCAATATTCGGCCGACCCCACTCTTCCATTAGAGAGTGATGTGGCTACCTCTCAAGTCTTGTTCACTACTCATTAATAAATTTATGGACAAGGGTTCACTCCATTCACTTTGAATGAGACCCCACTAATCTCTAGGATTGCTTCCTTTTATTGGAATAGCCAAGTTGAGCCTCACCTTCCTTCGTCTACACCCTTCCAAATAAGGGTTCATGTTAAAAACACGGACTTTTTTTTCATGTATTATAGATGAAGGACCATCTGTTATTATCTTATCCATATATGCTTGGAGAGGTGTGGGTTGTCTCAAACCTATGTTGGTTTTCGGTCACCACTAGATTTTGATAGAAGAGCTAGTGAGTCTTTGGCATTTCTTCCCGAGCTCCCTATTACATTATGTGGAAAGACTGTATTAATTGATTTTATGGTTATGGATGGTCCATTATACTTAATATTCTCCTTTGGTGTGATTATATATATGGTACGAACGTTGTGGTGTCTACACTCTTTTGGTGATGCATTTTCCTCACAAGGGAAGAAATGTCACTATTGATCAACTTGCAATTGTTGATCCTCCTCATTATCCAAATTTAGACCAAATATCTTCTTTGTGTGTTCCTAGTGTTTCAATAGACATTACCTTGACATGGGTGAATTATGCGATCTCATATCCTTCATGTACAATTTCTATTGAGAAGAAACCTCTAAGTTCATGCTCACCTTCTTGGGATTTGGTTCTGATAATTAACCAGGTGGTTAATGCATTGGGGGCATTGGAGGTTGTTCTCCACCCTGTTGGTCCAAGTGAATCTTTTGACATGTGTTCTCTCTGGGATGGCATACTTCCTTTAGACGAATATCTCCTTGAGGCTATTATGATCGAGCTTAGCATTCCTTCGGATATTTATGTCCTTTTCTAAAGATCATCCCTTTGGAATGGACCCATTTGCAATCACATCCAATGAAACAAAAAAAGTATATGTCTATAAGAAAATCCAACATAAATAGGATAGAAAATCCATACATTGATAAATAAATAAAATGAATAATTGACAAGTGAGAATTTACAATTACATTGCCTTGGGCTTTATAAGACACTTGGTGCCTTTTTGAATATAGGTCATTTCTTTTGACTTTTGATAAATAGTTAATTAATTACTTCTTATTTAATAATTAATAATTAATAATATTAATTTTATATTAATATTAATACTTAACATTAATATTTTATTATTATTAATTATGGTATGTTATATAATTTTTATATAACATTGCCTTCCCCTTAGAGAAGCTTTGTCCTCAAAGCTTAGAGAAGAGCCTTACGTCTGATTTTTTTCTTGAACGATCATCTCTAGACCCTTTATTTTAACACTTGATGAAATGAGATGATACACGTTACAAATTCCAAAGAATAAATGTCGCATTATTGCTGATGTGGTCCATCCGAGATATATCTTCATCGGAGTAATTTGATGGATTTGTGGGGTGGTTCTTCTTGTTTGTTGCTTTGTATGTTGATTTAATGTTTTTGTTTGTTTGATAACATAACTCTTCTATGTATGTTCATTTTGACTATGTCGTTGGTCAAAATGACGGTTATAATTGGGGTGTCAATAAGGAGGTTTTGTTGTTTGTATTTCTGCAGGGTTGACTTTAGGTTGGGGTCGATAAGGACGTTTATAATTGGGGTGTCAAGTTTGTGTTCCTGATGAGTTTGATTCTTTTAATAGATTCTTCGACTCTTGTAATGATGGGTATGTTATCGTAGACTCCAATATTTTGCTCCTACTTCAATATTCCTCATGTCAAGTTTGGTCTTATCAATTATAGGTCCTCATACCTTGGATTTCTTGAGTCTTCCCTAATAGACTTCACCTTGGAAATAAACATTGTTAAAGACATTGAAGTTGAAAATAACCTTACCAAAGTGACCCTTATTAGATCTTTCTTTTCAGATTATATATATATGATCATGGTATTGTTGTTTCTTGGATGCAATATTTTAAATTGGATTCATGGTTGCTTAGGGATCATTCTTTGCACATTGATCGATCCATGCAGGTATATTCAGAAACTTGCATATAGGTTTAGGCCTCCCCTTTGTTACGATACATTTGAACCATTTGCCACCTAAATCTTCCACAAGGTGAAACCTATTGGATATTGGTGTGTCAACCATGTTTATATACATTTTTCACTAATCCGATAAAATAACCTACTTAACATGGGACACGGTAGTCAACAAGCTTTTTCCCATTTTAGTCCCCATGTCAAGTTTTTCTCATAGGATTTAGATCCTTTTTAGTTTTATCATGGCTTTGAAAAGAAGCCACATGCCTCTCTTTCTCATCTATTTCTGGCCATTCCCTATAAGGCTTCCATTTTTGTTCATTATGCATTTTCCTTTGCTCGGTGCTATTTGCACAACTATCCCTAATGCTTCGGTGCAACTTTTATGCTACTATTGCATTCATTATGTTGTTTGTCACTTGCATCTGTTACACTTGGATTATGGATTGCATCCCTAAAAGAAACCCATTGGTGAGTTTCCACCTCTTTCCCAATACCTTTTTTTCATTTTATTTTGCATAGGTTTGTTCCATGCACTTGGAACATAGTTGCATTCCTTGCAACACTCATTTCTTCTAATGTATTATAATATTATTTTATTCCTTTTCAGGAATAATATTAAAAATACAAAAAAAAGGGGAAAGATCTTAAATTTTCATTGGTAGCAAGTCATGTCACCCTTGAACAAAGCACTAGTTTTGAGTCTTCTCAACAAATTGGGTCTCAGTATGGCCTTAGGTATTGAACCATGTTCCCATATTTTTTACTCCTCCAGTTGATTACTATTCCAAATATATCGAGAATCTATTAATGTCTCTTGCATTACAAATTTATGTCATTGTTCCCTTTGTGTCAAAGTTTTTCCCAAGTCACTACTATGTCTTGCTCAATGTACAAGGGTTGTCCCAACCCAAGTTAGCCATTCCTTAGTTTCCTTGACCTTGTATGTCAGTCATTCCCTAATATCAAGTTGTTCTCAGTATGTATGATCCAAACTAATGTTTGTACTCGTGGTAGTGTGGAAGGTCCTCATTGACTTCTCATCGGTGGGTCATGCCTCATCTATGACAAATCATTTTCTCTAAGATGTTGATCTAGAGTAATAGCACCCTCCTTTTGTTTCCATCATTGGCATGCAACCTTGCACTCAACATATGAAATATCATCATTGGTTGCTCATTGAGCGGTTTCATATTATGTTCAATGACAATAACTTTATTCACAATTTTGGATTCATGTTGTACCTTGGACTCCATTCTCATCATTGGTGGAAGTCCTTGCCCATGTCAATAGCTTCCATTATTGGTCAATGCTCAGGGGTATCCTTCTTGCACTATTTACATTCGGTGCACGTGTGAGACATACTCGGTGATCCATTCTGCAAAAATTTGTCCCAATTCCTTTTCCAAGTCAAATCAATCCCAATATTTCTCATGTTGGTTGATGGAGGATGCCTTAATGCCTCCCTTCCAATAGATATATTCCCATCGACTTCAACACATCATGGTCTGGGAATGGGATTGGGGGTCTCATAGTACCATGGGGCTTGTAGTCATTAGTGGCTAGTTCCCTTGTTATTAGGGAGTGAGAATACATAAATTTGTCCTCCTTAATTAATTCTATAATTATTTGACTCCAAGACGCTCATTTGCACTTGGTAGAATGTGTTAGGTACCTTGGTGCCCATTATCATTATTGATGGGTTGAATCACATTTGTTAATGGTATACATCAATTATTGGTAATCAAATTGTGTTTCCCATGTTTGACTCCATATCAACTATTCACATGGGTAGGACTCATACTTTTCGATGGTTTGAATGGAATACCTTGGGCCAACAGTAACATTCCCAAGTTGCACAAGGCAGTACAATACATCATCTTACAGTGGTACCATCAAGAGAACCAACTTCATTCACTCCATTAATAGTTGTTATCCTGATATATGTTGATACATAGATCCATTGTGTATTTGTTTTGTAGCCATGATCCACCTTCATATATACTACATGGATCCATTGTGTACTACTTTCATGGCCACGATTTCACATTCGCTATATGTCATGGATTCATAGTGTCCATGTTATATCACACCTTGAGTATGGATATGCCCATGTTTGTAACTGTATGTATGACACCTTATTTATGTTTCAGGTACTTTTTTGAGCTAATGATAAAGAAACTCAGCTTTGATAGCACCTCACTCCACTCCATCAGTTATTATAATGTATTTCAGCCATCAACTCCCCTTCTAACCGCACTTATTAGGGTGCATATATTATATCTCAAATTGGCATTTCCTTATCTAAATATAGAAAGGCCCACAATTCGACTGCATATGATGGCCCACATCCCCAAGATGAAATTCCAACTCTTCGACAATTTCCCAAAAAGGGGAGACATCCATTCATATTGTCCTGCAAGAGAAATATCATTACAAGTTTCATTCATCCATTGCCTCATCCCTCATTGATCCCTGTCATTAAGCATTCATTCCATAAGTGTCGTAGTCACTCGTCTTGTGTGATCTCTACCTCAAGCACATTTGGAAACCTACTTGGTTGGAGGTGGGATTGTGAAGAACCAAGAGCAAAGGAATCTGGTCGAAGGTCTCAAAAGGTGACGAGTAGTGAAAAGGTAACTATTGTATATAGTTTGATTGCATTAATATATATATTACATATTTACTTTCCCATAAAAGAAGTGTTAAATGATTGATATTTACTTCTTTGGAAATTAATTTGCAATTAAGAAGAATAGTGTTTCAATTAATCATTGTTATGAACACACTCTTGTTTGATTTTGATCTATCTTTATAGCTAAAAACTTTTGAGGAAGGGTGATAGACATTTTTCAGGCTGGAGATCGACCCTCAGGAGTAGAGTGGAAGATTCTATGTGGTGTAGTGAGGATCGACCTTCGTAAAAAGGTGCATTACCTCTCTTTCTCCCTCTCTCTCATATTTGTTCATTTATGTATGCCTTAAAGTGTGATAGGATTAACCCTAATTGAGTCTCATTGTCCTGTCAAACCAATATTTGATTCTATCTCCATCCAATTCAGTATGTTGGTGACATCACTGTTGGCAAGGGGTTAGGAGGCGCAAAGCACAGTTCTGCCATTGACAAAAGGGATGTCGACATAAAGAAGAGTCAACCGTGGCAAAAGTAGAAACCAACAAGTTAGGGATTTTTTCGTCAAACTAGTTACAAGATTGGTTAAGTGGACCATTTTGTAACGGTTTAATAAGTCTATAAGTAGAGTTAGAAGTACAATAAAAAAAATCATCATCTAGGGGGATCTAATCTAGTTTGGAGGAACGAATGTATTTTATGGTCTAAGGTTAATCAAACAAGGAATGTTCTGTCTTTTTGCGATGTATTTATGAGATTAATTAGATTAAGACTCTATTGGTGACATAATTATGTTTATTCATGTACTTCTGTGAGATGTGTTTCATGTGAAGTCTATAATGATGTGATTCCTGCGTTTCATGGTTAAATCTAAATGATGTGAAGTCTTGCAGGGCTTATTGGTTTGTTATACCTTGATGTGTTTGCTACTTTGAATATGAATATGAATTATGATAACATGTCTTTTCCGATCTAAATCCAAGTAAGTGCAAATGAAACCCATGGTGATAAATAGATCTTCTTAATTATAGAAACGAAACCCTAGATTTTTGGATATGTTGCAGTAGATTAACAGGTAGTGCGAAAATCCTCTTCCCTCCGTGCAAACTTGGTCCTGTAGCCCTCGCTCAGACATCTCAGGTGAGATTGCACCTGCTTTGCAGGTGTTGCTAGATGGGGTAAAAGATGTCTGGGCTGATGTTTAGGGAGTTTGTGTCAATGGGTGTCGACAGACCTACGTAGTGAACCCCGGTCGAAAAGATAGTGTCAACAAATGGTTCCATTGTCGAGCCCATAGTGAAAAGAAGAGGAGGACATGCTGTGGCATCTGACGAAACCAGATATCTAGGACTGGTTCAATCAAAAGGCCTGAGAGTTTGCGAAAGAAGAAAATCATAACCCTAGATTGACGACAGAAGATTGGTTGGGAAGATATATCTATTCTGATATTCATGAGGTATTCTTCACTGAGTTTAAGATAGTAGTGTATGAGTGGTTGGCACATCTTACTTTCCAGAAGAAAAATTTCCAAGGAGGCGAACCTGATCGATGGACCCCATAACTAATTCAGTAGTTGCGAAGGTTGAATGACAAATATTCAAGGGCTGTCGATGTGTGGATAGATAGCGTTTTGGAAGGGTACATTACGGAATTCGATGTCCACATAGTCAAATCCTACAATGACATAGAAAGAGAATTCTTTAAGGGACCAAGGGGGATATTTATATTGTCATTACAACCGTGGATTAAGATGCTCATCTACGAAAAAGGAATACTAAAAATGAAATCCGACGAGTAAATCCCTAGTGTGTGGAGGTTATGGGTACTACGAAGGTGAGGGTTTGGATGGAATGATATGGGGTATATGGATGGAAGTTACAATGATACTGTGAGGGAAGCTTCAGAATAGTGTGGCAGCCTACGAAGTGGGGTGAGGTTCCGATAAGAAAAGAGGAGGAGGACCAAGGAGAATCCCGATGTGACTGGAACGAAAAACTGCGAGAAGGGACCCCAAGGGACTAAGTGACCCTACAGTGATGAAGGAAACGACTAGGCTACGCTTGAGTCCGAGGAAGGAATGACCCAAATCGACAATGTACCTACAGCTTCATGCATTGTGTCAAATCCAGGAGGAAGAAACGTGAGTTCTTCATAGGGTTTTCCTGTGTGTCAGCACAGTAGTAATAGTAGCGAGTCAATGAATACAAGAAGAAGACCTAGAATGGTGAGTGACAATGTGAAACTACCCCTGTTCCAGGGTAATGGGACTGAAGATCCTGAACAGTATTGGTTCTTATGCAAAGCAGTATGGACAGTAAAACAAGTGCAAGATGAAGATATCAAGAAAGAACAACTAGTGACGACCTTTCAAGGCAGAGCATTGGATTGGTACATGAAATTTGTGCAAGTACCGACGGGACATCCCTAGAAGACCCTAGCACAAATCAGGACTAGACTGATAAAAGAATTTAAGAAACTGAAATCTGAATCGTAGTATATTATTGAGTTGAAGGAAATAAAGTAGTAGCCTAATCAATCGGTGTGGGATTTTGACCAACGGTTCAAAATTTTGACGCCTAAGGTTAGCTTTGGAATGAGCGATGTGTAATATAAGGAATGGTTTATCGCAACTTTGGTACCACACATCAGTATGTCGCTAATGCAACAAAATATTGCTTGCCGAGAAGAATCTCTAGATATCATGATGAAACTGGAAGCTTCACTAGTTGGAGAAACAATGATTGGCATGAGCTAGATCCAGTCACAGTTACTGAACCTCGCTATTCAGTTTCAATATATTAAGAAGGGAAAGCAAGTCCGGGAATAATTATGCTGCAGTTGATTCCAGATAGAGGGACATCATAAGGATCAATCTCCGTAATTTCATGAATATTTATAGGGTGGAGCCCTGAATCCATTAAGTCAAGGAGGATTTCCATGGTGTCATATTTGTCAGACTAGAGGACATCGGTCCGAGGAATGTGTATACCTTTATAAGGTTTTTTCGAAACCAACGAACCTTTTCTGCAATTTTTGTCGATCGGTTGGCCATGAAGAAAAGGATTGTAGGGCGTATGATTTGCTCCAAGAAAGGACCATGGATACATATTTTATGAAGAGAGAGGAGCAACGACTAGCGAAAAAACTGTAGCCGAAACCGTAGTATACTCAACCAAATTATAACCAGCCACAACCACGGTATACTCAACCACATTATAACCAGATGCAACAAAAGTATACTCAACCATAGTATACCCAATTGCAACCGTGGTACACTCAACCACATCCTAATCAGCAGCAACAGTTCAACCAACCATAATATAACCAACAACCATACTAGCAACAAGGAGGATTTGAAGGAGGATGTAATGGAGGCTTTGGTCGTGGAGGAGCTATGGGATGAGGTCGCAAACCAATAACGTGCTATAATTGTGGAGTATTGGGACATTATCAGAGGGACTGTTTGAATCTACAGTCTCAGTGTACTTATTACAACAACACAGACCATATTGTTGAGGAATTCCCACAAAGGAGTGCGAAGTGGCAAGCAAAGAATGCACTGCAACCGCAACTGCAACAGAACTAGAATGCAAGTCAGAACCAAGGTTTAGGATCAAACGTAGGGAAGATCTCAGCGGAACCAAGAACTCAACAAACAAATATTGGAGTAGTAACCCAAGGAGGAGTCACGACAGGAGCTGATGGACCACTGATAAATATTCGACCAGTGGCTTGAAAGAAGGTGCAAATTGATGTAAACGCAAAGAAATAAACCTTCTTTTATGCTAGAAACTTGTTGAATAGGAACACAGGTAAGTCACCTGTCTATGAAATGCTACCATTCTTCGATTCAACAAAGTTGTTGGGATCATAAAGAAAGGTTAGTACCTTGAAAAAAAAATTAGAGAGATGGCTGACGTTAGCTAAAGATCCAAGTGCATTTGCAGAAATATCAAGCTTTTTATATTGTTGTAATTTCACGAATCGCAAAGGGTTACCAATAATACACATAAAAGCATACAGACATATCAGAGACAAGAGACAAAAACACATATGTGGAATAACATATTATATTATAGTGAAAGGGTCCATACAAACACAGAACTGAACCAAGTTCTCATCTGCCTCAACAGCCTAATATATATGATTTACAAACAGTTACAAATAACTACCTATGGATTTGGTCAACCGACACGACCTTATTTGGCTGACCTAATCTCTAAATAGTTGGCTGATCGACTTAGTCGGCTTATCGACTAGCTCCTCCAACATATATCGACAAGAGGAAGGGCGACAAGACCACCCAGTAAATTCACTGCACAAGAAGAAAACATAAAGGGAAATGAAGATGAATCTCCAAATAGGTGACTATGATGTGGATTCGGTCATCTTGGATCTAGGATCAGATGTAAATATCCTAACAAAGAAAACATGGGAAATGATGGGCACTCCGTAGTTGGTTTGGTCCCCTGTATAACTGCGACTAGCAAATCAAGCTAGGGTGTCGCCAATTGGTCGAGTACCTCATCTACCTATCAAAGTGTAAGGACTGAAGACATATGCCGACTTCGATGTTATTGATATTGTCGACGAGATCAGCTCATACCCTGTGTTGTTAGAAATTGGTTGGGCAAATGAAAACTTAGCGGTTATCAATTTCAAGAAAAGGGTAATGACCTTTGAAAATCACAATATACGGATCATTGCCCCATTGGATCCCCGGGAAGGAAAATATATGTTGAACCAATAAAAGATGAAGTCATGGGAGGATGGGATAATGCCTACAATATTTGTAAGGACTATATCAATCCCAATGCAAACGAAGAGCTGGGATGGAGAAGCAGTAGCTTTGTATCATCGGAATCGGGCGATGCGCTAGAGAACTGGCATAACCAGTTACATGAAGTATCAATAAGGAAATGTGTATGAGTCACTCAGTAGCTACGATGGGTAGCAATAGAAGTCATCGACTTGCCGACGTATGAAGGATTACCTTACTTGGTAGTTTTTATTAGCGAATTTTAAGACAGATTATTAAAGCCCCAACACCTATTGGCATTGGAAGAATCATCGAAGGATACTGCAGCAAGATGGTGGCTTATGCACAAAGCCTCGATGAGAGACTAGTAGGTATGTCGGTGAATATGGAAGTTCGATTCAGAGAAGACGCACATTACGAAGGGAATAAATATGATGGAAGGAACGATCCCATCGATCATTTGGTCACATGCCAAACCAAATGGGTATTGAGGTTGAAGGAAGAGTGGGTCCATGCGTTTTCCCATAAGCTAGACGAAATACCATGGAGATGGTATGTATCTACAGAACTGTGAAGGGAAAATACAACATGGGAATAACTGACTATCAGCTTCAGCCATACTTTTAGTTTTGCGAATGACGATCTGGTTATCCATAGTGCACTACAAGACATCCATGGCAAAGTGTTGGAGGTAGTTCTACCCGAGTTACCGATGGCACCTTGGTGGACACCGCAGATGATGATGACATGTTAGAATGTATTAGGAGAACCTAATGATGGAGATGATCCAAGAGCTATCAATATTCCAGAATCTGAAGGAATTCATGACATTCTAGCACTAGATGTGTCAAGCGACAAATTCAAGAAACTATTGAAACTGAAGAAGGTTAATATTGGGACAGTATAAGACCCAAAGTTTGCTAGTATTGGAGATTACTAGGATGATTCAACGATGGGGAAAGTCATAGATCTGCTACATGAGTTTCAATACTTATTCCCAACCATGTTTTCCGAAATGAAATGTATTTTAGGTGTTTTGGGTGAAATGAAGATTCCGCTAAAACGATATGCGAAATCCGTAAAGAAACGACCATACAAATTGAATCCAAGATACAATGAACACATCAAGGAAAAATTAGAATGAATGATGGATGCTGACATTAATGAACTTGTCGAAGAATCTGAATGGATCGGTCCAATGGTTATGTAGGAAAAAAAGATCGATGAAATTAGGATATGCGTTGATCTAAGGAAGTTGAATGACGCAAGTCTCCATGATCCATTTCCGACACCATTTACTGACCAAGTACTGGAAGGAGTTGGAGGATAGGAAATCGATTCAGTTACAGACAATTTTCTGGGCTATCATCAAATAAGGATTGTGAAGGAATATAGACATAAAACCAGATTCGTAACAAAATGGGGATGTTCTTAGTACATAGTGATGTCATTTGGTCTCAAGAATGCACCTGGGATTTTTTCAAGGATAATTGTCACTCCATTCAAGCACTTCATTCATAAATTCTTGGCAGTCTACATCAACAATTGGACTATTTATGGCTTGGTAAAAAACCACACCGCGAATCTTCGACTAATGCTAGAAAGGTGTCTACAACATTAGATTTCGTGAAATTTAAACAAGTGTGTATTCTGTGCTCCATTTGCAATTTTGTGAATACACATTGTATGCAAGGAAGGTACGTTGGTCAATCCTACTAAGATCGCAGTAATTGTTGAATTACTAACACCTACGATAGTAAAACAACTAAGGGTGACATTGGGTCACACATGGTACTACCAAAAGTTCATAATAGGATACACAATGATCATTGCGCCAACGGAGAAGCTATTAAAGAAAGATGTGAAGTTTGAGTGGGATGACGAGTGCCAAATAAGTCTTGATACTCTAAGCAAAAGATGGTTGCAACACCAATATTAGTTTTTTCGGATTGGACGAAGGAGTTCCATGTCCATATCGATGCCTCATTAATCGCAATGGGGGTAATATTGGCTCAAACCGGGGAAGGAGTAATCGACCACTCGATTGCATTTGCGAGTTGGAAGTTGTCTACGAAAGAAAGAAACTACACAATGACATAAAGAGAAGGATTGGCGATGGTGTATGCATTACAAAAATTCAACACTACCTATTAGGAGGACACTTCAAAATGTTTACAAATCACTCAGCATTGAAGTACCTTGTCAACAAGCCTGTGTTTGGGGGGAAGATCTGTTGATGGTTTGTACTATTCCAAGAGTTTGATTTCGAGATCATTGTGAAACCAGAGTGGTTGAATGTAGGACCCGATGATCTATAAGGGATAGATTCAGGTGAAGACCTAAACAACATCAAGTATGGATTTCCTGATGGGCAGTTGTTTAAAGTTGGAATGGTGGATGACCATTACGAACAGATCGTCCAATTTTTGGCAACCAACAAATCCCCTGAGGAGTTCACCATGAGTTAGAAGAAGCAACTTGTTGTTAGAGCCACTGAATTCCAACTAATCCCAGGGAAACTTTACAAGATGGGGTTGGATGAAATTTTGCGTCGATGTGTTCTTCTGCATGAACAAGAAAGAGTATTGATAGAGGCGCATGATAATATGCAGGAGGAAATTATGGAGGCCGCACAACTTCTAGGAAGATACTTTGAGATGGATTATGTTGGATGATAATGCACATAGATGCTGCAGACTATGCAAAAAGCTACGACGTATGCCAGAGAACATGGAAACCATCAAGGAGAGATGAAATGCTATTAGTACCTCAGATAACGCTACATCCATTTGATAAATTGGCAGTGGACTTTGTAGGACCCATCAATCCTCCAGGGAAAAGAACGGGTGATCTGTATATCATTGCTACTATAGACTACATCAAGATGGGTTGAGGCAGCACCAATGAAGGATTATACAACTGTGACAATAACACGGTTCTTTTTCGACAACGTGGTCACTAGATTTGGATGTCCCAAGATACTGATAATCAATTAAAGGGATGACTTTCTCAATCATATGATTGGAGCGCTGACTAAGGAATTTGATATTCAACACAAGAAAAGTACTCCATATCACCCACAAGTGAATGAGACGGTCGAGGCGTTCAACAAGATATTGGAAAACACACTCACGAAGGTATACAACACAAATCACAACGATTGGTATCTGAAAAACCTTGTGATATTATGGGCCTATAGGATGACATGTAAAATATTGATGGGAGAAATGCCATTCAAGTTAGTGTTTGGTCAAGAAGCGGTGACGCTGATGGAATATATCATTCCTAGTCTACACATAATAGCAGCAATAGGTATGACCAACGAAGGAGCGGTTAAGGAAAGATCGACACATATATTGCAGCTAGAAGAGGATCGGTTCATCACCAACTTTCACTAGCAAGTAGAAAAGGATCGACAGAAAGCATGGGATGATTGCCACGTTAAGGAAAAGCACTTCCAGTGTGGAGATATGGTTCTCCTCTATGACAACAAGTTCACAAAGCACCCAGGAAAGCTGCAGATGCATTGGTCAAGTCCCTACGTCATTCATTTCATTTTTTACGGAGGTGCGTTACAATTGCAGTATTTAGACGACGTGTTGTTACCAAAACTGGTGAACAAAAGTAGGCTAAATCCCTATCGAGATAGCCAGGCGTGACACTAATGCTGACAGTCGCAAGAAACAAAATTGGAAAAGTTCGAAAGGGAAATGTATCGACCAATGACAGAGGAATAAGGAAAGAGGAATCGCAACAAAGTTGGAAACTTGGCGATATCCGTTGGAGGAGCTAGTCAGTAAGCCGACTAAGTCGATCAACCGACTAATTAGAGATTAGGTCAGCCAAATAAGGTCGTGTCAGTTGACCGAACCGACAGGTAGTTATTTGTAACTGTTTGTAAATCATATATATTAGGCTGTTGAGCTAGATGAGAACTTGGTTCAGTTCTGTGTTTGTATGGACCCTTTTGTTAAATGACAACTAATCTAATATGTTTATGGGAATTTTCTCATTATGAATGTTTACGGGAATTTTCTCATAACGGGCATAACCGACAACGGTTTAATCATGTAACTAAATTCATGAAGTATATAGTGCATGGTTGGGATGCACAATGTAGAGAGTTGTTTGTGAGGTTGAGATCGTCTTGTAATCTCTCTTTCTCTATTAATGAGATTCAATACTTTTCCCGTGGATGTTTCCCCATGTTGGGGTTTTACCACATGAAATGTTGGTGTTCTAATGTTGTTATTAATTGTTTGATTATCTAAATGTGTCTCTTGAATTTAACAAGTGGTATCAGAGCTTCTGGAAAAGAGAAAAAGATTTAGTTGTTTGCTACAAGAGACCACATGCTGGAGGACCGGAGGTTTAGATTTGTGAACAAGCGTGGAGGTTGAAGAGCCAGCATAGAATTACAAATCCAGTGGAAGAAAATGGAAGTAACTGCATCCTGCTTGATTGTGTGGAGGTGACAACATGGAGCTGACCTGCTCTGAGCCTGCATCCTGTCTGACTGCGTGGAGGTGACAGCGTGGAGCTGACCTGCTCTGAGCCTGCATCCTGCCTGACTACGTGGAGGTGACGGCGTGCGATGATCTGCTGTGAGCCTGCATCTTGCTTGATTGCGTGAAGGTGACAATGTGGAGTTAACCTACTTCCTGACGTGATAAGTAGTGTGAAGCTGCGTTAAAGAGTCTCAGGCTGGATTGGATCGTGGAAGGGTACGAGCAACCTTAAGAAAATCCTGACATGTTTGTTGCTCCGTGCGGCAAGTGGTATTTATTTTTTAAATTTGTGCTTGGTTATCCAAAAGTTTGGATATATATATTTATTTCCAATATATGAAAAAGAAAAAAAAGGGGAATAACTAGCAGTGATTTAAATTATATATATATAAGACATTCAACCCAAGAATATATTATTGGAGTGTTGTTTGGGTTGAAAATATGAAAAGTTTAAATTATATATATATAAGACATTAAAGCCAGTAATTATAATTTGGAGAATATAGTATTGGAGTGTTGTTTGGGCTGAAAATATTTTAAAAGGTTGAAAAGTTTTTTTTTAAAAAGATGTCTAGCACAAAGTTTGAGATTGAAAAATTTAATGGTAAAAACAATTTTTGGAAGTTAAAGATAGGAGATTTATTAGTTCAACAGGGGTTACATAGAGCTTCACACGGGAAAAGAAAAAAACCTCTCACTATAACAGATGATGAATGGGAGGATCTAGATGCCAAAGCGCTAAGCACAATCCGTTTATGTCTTGTGGATGATGTGTTATTTAACATTATTGGAGAAACATCAGCAGCAAGCTTGTGGAACAAACTAGAAAGTCTGTATATGACCAAATCAGTAACAAACATAATTTACTTGAAGCGACAGTTGTATGGTATGAGAATGAAAGAAGGTACGAAAATTGCAGGTCATTTAAATGATTTTAACACTCTTATTTGCCAGTTGAGTAGTATGGATGTTAAAATTAATGATGAAGATAAAGCAGTGAATCTTTTATGTACTTTACTCGAGTCTTGGGGTTAAGTAGTTTCTTCCATTAGCCTTAGTACAATGATACTTTAGAGTTTGACAATGTTGTTGGGGCATTATTGTCTGAGGAATTAAGGAAGAAAACTAGTCTTGAAACCTCTTCACCAGAAGCTTTGGTTGTTAGAGGTCGTTCCAGGGAGAAAGGAGAAAATTCAAGAGGTACTTCCAAGTCTAAGTCGAAGGCCGGAAAGAGTAAATTAAAATGTTGGTACTGCAACAAAACTGGTCATCTCATGAAAGATTGTTGGAAGAGACAAGAATCCAAGAAGGATGACTCCAAGTCAGAGGCAAACTCGGTTAATTCTTCTGATTCAGGTATGATTGATGAGGTCTTATCTGTTTGTAATATTTCTGAATGTAATGAGGAATGGTTATTAGATTCTAGTGCTTCACACCATATCTGTCCTCATAAAGATTGGTTTGCTTCCTATCAAATAGTTAATGATGGAATAGTTCTTTTAGGAGACAATCATTCATGCAAAACTGTTGGGGTTGGAAGTGTTAAAATTAAGATGTTTGATGGAGTAATAAGAACATTTACAGATGTTAGACATGTATCTAAGTTAAAGAAAAATTTAATTTCTTTGAGAGTATTGGATGCTTGTGGTCATAAGTTTACAGGTTTTGATGGAACTCTAAAAGTTTCCAAGGGTGCTTTAGTGGTCATGAAGGCACAGAGGACAAGAAACCTTTACAAACTGGTTGGAAGAACGCAAGTTAATGGTATTGCATTAGTATCTGAAGAAGAATCAGGACCCACTCAGTTATGGCATCAATGTCTTGGCCATATGAGTGAAAAAGGGCTTCAGGTATTAATGAATCGTAAATTGCTTCGAAACTTGAAAAATCTGAATTTTATGTTTTGTAAACATTGTATATATGGAAAGCAGTGTAGATAAAAGTTTAAAGCAGGTAGTCATGTAAGTAAAGGTGTACTTGACTATGTTCATTTTGATGTATGGGGTCCGTCTCCTATCGTTTCATATGGGGGAGCAAAATATTATGTATTATTTGTAGATGACTTTTCTAGAAAGGTTTGTGTCTATGTCCTTAAAAGAAAAGCTGACGTGTTTAATATGTTTAAACAATTTAAAGTGATGGTTGAAAAAATAACTAGTAGGACAATCAAGTGTTTAAGGACGGATAATGGAGGTGAATTTACTTCTTTGGAGTTTGAAAAATATTGTAAAGATGAAGGGATCGTCAGACACAAAACAAATATATACACTCCTCAGCAAAATGGCATTGCAGAACGCATGAACAAGACTCTTCTAGAAAGAGAAAGGAGCATGCTAAGTAATGCTAATTTGGGGCAAGAATTGTGGGCAGAAGTAGTTTCTACTGCTTGTTATCTTATAAATCGGTCACCTTCAATGGCAATAGATTGTAAAATTCCGGAAGAGGTATGGACAAATCACTCCTGTGATTATTCGAATTTGAAAATATTTGGTTGTGAAGCTTATGCACTTACTCCTAAAAATCAGCGTTCTAAGCTAGACCCTAGATCAAAGAAGTGCATCTTTGTTGGCTATGATGATGTTATGAAAGGATATAGGTTATGGGATCCTACTGCCCACAAAATTGTCATTAGGAGAGATGTAATTTTTGATGAATCTTCTCTAATTAAATCCGAAAGTGTAAGAGTTGATGTGGAACAGGAACATGCAATATCAAAACAACTAATTCAGTTGGAGAACCAATCTTCTAATGACTCGAAGAAACAAGAAGAAGTTTCTGGTGAGAGAGAAGTCATAGAAGAGGAAGAAATTCAAGAAATTGTGGAAACCGCATAGCCTACACCAAGAAGATCATTAAGGGAGAGAAAACCTCCTAAGAGGTATACTGATTTTGTTTCGTCTGTTTTATTTACTGATGATGGAGAACCTTCTTGTTTTCAGGAAGCCATTGATTGTATTGACAATGCAAAGTGGAAGGTGGCAATGAAAGAAGAAATGGATTCTTTGAGAAAAACAAGACATGGGAATTGGTTAAACTCCCCAAAGATAGAAAAACGGTTGGGTGTAAATGGATCTTCAAATTGAAAAAAGGAGTTGATGGTAAGGTTAAAAGATACAAAGCCAGATTGGTCACAAAAGGGTACTCTTAGATGGAAGGTATAGATTATCATGAGATTTTTTCACCAGTCATTAAGCTTGTATCTATCTGTGTTGTGTTAGCATTAGTTGCATTACTTGATTTGGAGTTACAGAAACTAGATGTTAAAACCGCTTTCTTACATGGAGATTTAGATGAGGAGATTTATATGGAACAACCTGAAGGTTTTGTACAGCATTAGAAAGGTGGATTAGTTTGCAAGCTCAAGAAATCATTGTATGGATTGAAACAGTCACCCAAGCAATGGTACAAGAAGTTTGATTCTTTCATGGTGAGCCAAGGATATACTAGGAGTGAGTATGATCATTGTTTATACTTCAAAAAATTGAATGATATATTCATTATCTTAGTATTGTATGTTGATGATATGCTTATTGTGAGCAAAAGCATGGACGGGATTAACTGGTTGAAGGCTCAGATGGCAAGGAATTTTGATATGAAGGATCTTGGAGCTGCAAAACAAATCTTGGGTATTGAGATACACAGAGACAGGAAAAATGGTAAGTTCAGTTTTTCACAGCAGAAGTATGTTGAGAAAATACTTGAAAGATTCGAAATGAATAAGGCAAAGCCTGTGAATGTTCCTTTGGCTTCACATTTTAAACTTTCTTCAAGTTTATGTCCTAGTAGTGCTGACGAAAAGGATTATATGTCTCGTGTACCATATGCCAATTCAGTAAGATGTTTGATGTATGCAATGGTGTGTACTAGACCTGATATTTCATATGCAGTAGGTGTTGTTAGTAAGTACATGGAAAATCCAGGAAAATAACATTGGAATGCAGTGAAATGGGTGCTTTGGTACTTAAGAGGCACAAGTGACTATTGTATCACCTTTAATAGTAACAATGATTCTGTGTATGGTTTTGTTGATTCAGATTTCATAGGTGATTTGGACAAGAGAAGGTCTACTTCAGGTTATGCCTTTACTCTTGCAGGTGGAGCTATAAGTTGGATGTCAAAGCTTCAAGACACAGTTGCTTTATCCATGAAAGAGGCTGAATACATTGTTGCCTCACATGCTTGCAAAGAGGTAATTTGGTTGAGAGGTCTGCTTAGAGAAATTGGAAGGTTGCAGAACAGTGTACCCGTCTCCTGTGACAGTTAAAGTGCTATTCATTTGGCTACAAATCCTGTTTATCATAGTAAGACTAAACATATTGATGTAAAATATCATTTTGTAAGACAAGCCATTATTGAAGGTGGAGTAGATCTGAAAAAGGTCCATACTAAAGAAAATAGTGCAAATATGTTCACAAAACCTGTATTGTTAGAGAAGTTACGTTGGTGTGTAGCTTCTCTTGGTTTGAAGAAAGGGTGATAAATAGTCTTGGACAAAGTACTTGTAAGTTTTGTTGTCAAGGTGGAGATTGTTAAATGACAACTACTCTAATCTGTTTATGGGAATTTTTTCATTACGGATGTTTACAGAAGTTTCTCATAACGGGCATAACCGGCAACAGTTTAATCATGTAACTAAATTCATGAAGTATATAGTGCATGGTTGTGATGCACAATGTAGAGAGTTGTCTGTGAGGTTGAGACTGTCTTGTAATCTCTCTTTCTCTATTAATGAGCTTCAATAATTTTCCCATGGATTTTTCCCCATGTTGGGGTTTTACCACATGAAATGCTGGTGTTCTAATGCTGTTATTAATTGTCTGATTATCTAAATGTGTCTCTTGAATTTAACACCTTTCACTATAATATAATCTGTTATTCCACATATGTGTTCTTGTCTGTTGTCTCTTATATGTCTGTATGCTTTTAATGTGTATTATTGGTAACCCTTTGTGATCCGTGAGATTACAACATTGGTTCCGTTGCCGGTCGTATATATCTAAGATGAATACAAGCATATGATATCAGAACATGAGATTAAGGACTGGTGGGAGCGTAAGATAGCAAATTACGTGCAAAGTTATGCACAAAGAAACAGATTAACAACTGCTCAGGAGAAGGAAAGGTTCTTTACCGAAACCCATGAGAAGTTTGTAGAATCGGTGCCCTAGCTTTTGAAAAAAATTCTGGATGAAAAAGTCGGAAGCGATTAAAGACCAACAGCTGCTAGAGAAACTGATTCGAGGGGGAAGAACAAACTTGTTGGAGTGGTTTGAAAAGATCACCGATGAATTCTACGAGGAGCAAGCTATAGAAGAAAGAACTTCGGTAGAAACCATTTAAAAAAAATTCTATACAGACCTTACCGAGCAATTCCTATGCTCCTTACCGACCTTGCTGTTCAAATTCTTGATGGAAAAAGGATTGGGTCATATCATCGAACCTGGTCCATCACTACACGAACCACCACAAAATTCTAACTGCACGAGAAACAAAGGAAGTCGGAGAAATTCATTGCCGAAAGGGAGTGGGAATATTTCCTAAGTAAGTAAACAGAACTATTTGAGCTTTCTAAAGCGTCGGGTAGGCCATCGGGGGGTAGCTGGTCATATGTCAGGGTAAAGTGAACAAGATTCTAGTTGACTAAAAAGCGATACCATCACCAGCAATGAAAAGTCAACCTAAAAAGGAAATCAAACAGATAGTGACACATAAAGGTACAGTGGATTTACATAAACATAGAGAGAGACAAGAGGCTAAAAAGAAGGGAAGAAAGAAGAGAAAGAGCTATAGCACTGCAAAGAGGAATGAGTACTAGGGTGACAGACCAAGAAAGAAATCCGCTAGATTCGAATCATGACCGACAGGAAGAGGGTGTGGATGAAGAGGCATCACCCATGGAAGAAGACTTGTGGATAGAGCAGTGAGAAACTCTCCAAATAGAAGTTCCCCAAGAGGTAAGACCTCTATCTCCAACGAATCCGAGTACCAGGATGTAAGCCATTATCGAAGAAGATTTAAGACTAAGAGCTGGTGAGTTTGGTATATGGAGCCGCCTAGACGACGAAATAAATGATAATAATAATTTAGTGATCCGTCAATCAAAGGAAGGAAACTGGGTCACGCTTCAGGCATACCCTTCCAACTGAAGTATCCACTTACTTTACCTGACACATTAAGGAGCACCCCCCTGCCAAATACAACTTTGGAGAATACAAAACAGTCGGACCTGCAGACAAATAATTGCAATTGGACATCGACAGGAGAAGACAACCCCAACCGACTGCTTGTTGGAGAAGAAATGACAAACAAAACAACCAATAGGAATGAGAGTTCTGTCGACAACAGTTCTGCACAAAGAAATAAGAAAAACATCCCACTACCCCCACCACCACCACCTCCTGAAGAAATAGCGACAACGAATTTGACATGGGTCATGGATCAGCACATATCCCTCTATATGAGGGTGACGAAGATCCTAGATGACATTGGTTCATCTGTGAGTTGACATGGGAGGCAAATCAGGTCACAGATGAAGATAGACAGATGGCGCAGTTCATTGGTGCCTTGAGGAAAAGAGCACTAACATGGTACATGACCTTTGCTGAAAGAACCCCTCAAGCATCCAAAGCAGAAATTAAAACACAATGTTTGTTGTTCTTTAAAACCGCAGATGCAAAACATCTGGCAGCAAAAAAATTGAAAACAACATCACAAAATCCAGCAGAATCTATCCGCGACTATGACAAACGATGGAAAAACCTCTTAAGCCAATTGGATTATGTAATTGATGAACAACTATCAATTCAGTGGTTCCTTGCAGGTCTATCAGAGAAAATTCGGCGGCATATAAGCCTGGAAACGTTCAAAACATACGAAGATGCGCTTACTAAATCCTTACAAGTGGAGATGGATGAAGACTTCCCATTATATCCTATGGATACTATACTAGAAGAACTGCTCGAAATCATGCAGAAATAATTAAAAGAGTTAAACCTTAAGAGTCAGGATGTCTGGTGCACGAAATGCTCAATGGCTGGACATTCAAAAGATAACTGTCGACAAGACATCAGCCAACAGGACGTTCGATTTGTGCAGACAAAATGCTTTTGTGACATTTGCCAAGAACATGAAGAACACACAACAAAAGATTGCCTGTATAACATGAAAAATGGTAAAGCATCTTGGTGTTCTATCTGTGAAGTGAAAAGTCATGCCATGGCCGACTGCCACTTAAACTTAAAGAATCGACAAAACTACCAGGCAGTCTACCAAACAAACACAGTCGCGTAGAACAACGATCAGCGAAACAATGCTCAAAATGAACAGAATAATCAAAGGTACGAAGGTCGTCGATATGAGTGTCGGTTCAACAACTGACATGGAGGATATGGAGGTCGAGGTCGATTCTCTAGGACTCGCGAAAACCGACCATGTCGGCCCATCCAATGTTTCATGTGCTACAAAGAAGGTCACTGATATGCAGACTGTCCATACAAGGACATAACTTATTTAAAATTCTGTACTAGTTGTGGAGTAGGGGATCACTCATTAAAGGATTTCCCTACTATGCTTGATAAAATAAATAAAAAGAAAAATGTTAATATCTTGTTGTGCGTTCAAAAACATGATATAATCAATACAAAGAATCTGCATATAGTAACCTAACAAGGGACAGAAATTGGGAGTGATAATCCACGAATAAGCAAAATAAAAGAAAAAATGATTATCCTAACCCAGCTAAACAAAAACAACTGTATAAAGATGCAACGAATATATTTAAAGAATTTTATCGACAAGAAGAAGTTGATGATAATCGACAAAGCATAGTTAAAGAACTAATACGTTTAGTACAAAATGATAAAACCGTGTCTCAATTCATTGACTTATTGTATAAAATAAAACACAACAAAAATACAGAAAAACAAACAAAAAATATCTGCAGTCTAAACCAGAAGGACAAAAGTGATGTCGACCCACTTGTCGACCTAGAAATTCAAGGATACCATGTCTGACAAGTTGTGCTCGACTTTGGGTCACAAGTAAACATTATGACTCGCGACACTTGGGAACAATTGGGTAGACCTCGACTATACGAGTCAGGAATATACCTAAAATTAGCCGACCAAGGTCTGATTGAACCTATCGGAGTTTGTAGAAATGTCGACACGACCATTAAAGGAATATCGACCAAAGTCGACTTTGAAATTATTGACCCTAAGGAAGGATCTAGTTCCTTCGCAATGTTAGTAGGTCAACCTCGGGGAAGAAAAATGAAAGCATCGATATCCTTAGACAAGGAAAGGATAAAAATAAAAGGGAATGGACAAAAAGTCATAGTACTTATCCATCCATCCCAAGGAGAATCTTGGATAGAACCTATTGATGAAGAAGTCGACATCCAACAACTATATCAAATACAAAACAATGAGGACTACACAGAACCCAATGTCTATGGTGAACTTCACTTAGGCAATCAAGATTCAATAGGATACAATTCAGATGCATAATTATATGATTGGGAAGTCGAGAAATATGAAACACAAGCAAGAGGTTGCTGGACCATTCAAAAAGTGCGGAAGAAACCAGTCCAACAGTGCTTCTTGGTGACCATCATCCCAAAAATATTTGAAAAGAAAAATAGGGAATATCCTACCCTAAAACCAGCAAATTTAAATACCACACAAACCCCAAGGTACAAAGAAAGAGAATCACCAGTTATGCGTATAGAACAAGTATCCAAAAACATTGGTGAACATGGCTGACTACAAAGCTTAGTGGAAACCTTCACAGGACAAGCTGCTAGATGGTGGGATACCCATCAATCAAGATTGCAGACATGGAGAACAGCTTCGACCTACTTTATAGAAAGATTTAAGGGCAAAAAGTTAACCAGTCAAGCCCAAATACCTATGTTCATCCAAAGGCAGGATCCAAAAGACCACATAAGAACATGTGAAAAAGAATGGAAACGACTTGGGTATAAGGATGAACGTACATGGCCACAACTGTTTCCATCGACGCTATCCGGCTTACCAAACAAATGGTACAAAATGGAAGAAGCTCAGGGTGAAACATTCCTATGGCATGAACTAAGAGAGAATTTTATCAAAGATTTCATCTTTATACCACAAGACGAAAAGTTAGTCGAAATTGCAAAACAAATCAAGGCATTTATAGAACCAACCGAGAACAAAACCCTAAAACATGACCGATTGACAATAAACTGCAATAACATACAAACCAAGACAACACCACAATCGACAAGACAACAAATGGAAAATGAAAATCCGGAAGGCAAAAGCTTTCGATGGAAATCATACCATTCAGAAACAGCGAAATCAATTCGCACGGTACTCAAAGTCGAGATAGTCGAAGACACCAACTGAATGACTGCAGCAGACTTTTCTGCCACATTTTCACAATTTAAAGAAGGGAGCCAACCAATTAATGAAACCAAAGTACCAGAATGGTTAGATACTAAAGTAAAAACTAAAGAATTCGACATTTCAAGTGATGATCGACCAAAAATGGCAAAAATTAGAGACTACTGGAGTGAAGAACAAACAACAAAATTAGTAAACTTACTAAACAAATTCCAGGATGTATTCGCTAGAGACCTACAAAGATCTCAAAGGTCTAGTCCATGAAATGGGTGAAATGAAGATTGACATTAAACCTGATGTCCGAACTGTAAAGAAGAGACCATATAAATTAGCTCATAAGTACAAAGAGATAGTCAAGAAAGAGATTGATAATATGCTTGTAGTAGGAATTATCTACCCTATTGACCAATCAGAATGGGCAAGTCCAATGGTTGTTCAACCAAAGAAACATGATCCAACCAAGCTAAGGATTTGTGTCGATTTCAGAGACCTAAATAAAGTTACATTAATAGACCCATTTCCAACACCTTATGCAGATGAAATCTTAAATGAGGTCACAGGACATGAATGCTACTCGTTTACAGATGGATTCTCAGGTTATAACCAGGTACCAATAGCCAAAGAAGATCAGAAAAAGACAACATTCGTATGTGAATTTGGCTCATTTGCTTACATGGTTATGCCTTTTGGACTAAAAAACACACCTGCAGTATTTTCGAGAATTGTGGTCAAAACATTTCAAGAATATATTTACAAAACAATGGCAGTATATTTCGATGATTGGACAATATGCTCTATGTTGAAAGATCACTGCAAATGGCTAAGGCTCATGTTGGAACGATGACGACAAATCCAGCTATCTCTGAACATAAAGAAATGCATATTTCTAACCCCTATAGGGATACTATTAGGACACATTATCTGCAAAGAAGGCATCAAGGTCGATTTTGCAAAAATAAGAATTATCCTCGACTTAAAACCACCAGTGAACCCAAAACAAGTCAGGGTACTACTTGGTCATACAGTATATTACAGGAAATTCATAAGATACTATTCAAATATGACCTATCCACTGCAAGAACTGTTAAGAGAAGATCAAGAGTTCGACTGGACAGAGGAATGCAACATATCATTTGAAACACTAAAAAGGAAGCTAGTCGAAGCACCCATTCTAAGATTTCCAAATTGGTCGACCAAATTCCATGTACACATCGACGAATCAGGCCTAGAAATAGCACAGAAATAGGAGCAATTCTAACTCAACCAAGGGACGACGGAATGGACTACCCTATAGTTTACAGCAGTAGAAAATTAAATAAAGCAGAAAGAAACTACTCGACAATAGAGAGAGAAGCATTAGGAATGGTTTTTGCACTACAGAAGTATTGACATTACCTACTAGCCAATCCGTTTATCTTTTATACCGACCACCAAGCACTAAAATACCTTGTAAATAAACCCTTACACCATGGGAGAATTTGTCGATGGCTACTTCTATTCCAAGAATTCGAATTTGAAGTCGTTGTCAGACCAGGAAAGTTAAATGTCGAACCTGGCCACTTTTCACGAATCGACACAAGAGAGGAACCGATAGGAGTTGAAGACGACCTACCGGATGCACGTTTATTTCGAATAGAAGTAGTCCCAACAGAATTAGAGAAAATAGCTCAATTCTTAGAAGATGGACAAGCACTAGAGGGCATGAGCACGAAGAAGAAACAAATTTTATCCATGAAAGCTGCACCATATAGCCTCATAAATGGATTCTTATATAAAATGGGCCTAAACGACATCCTTAGAAGATGTGTACTAGAACATCAAATAAATAATATAATGTATGAAGCACATTATGGACCGGCGGGAGGACATTTTCAAGCAGACACAACTGCCAAGAAAATCCAACAGTCAGGGTTATGGTGGCCGACACTTCACAAAGACTATAAAAAGTTTGTGAGCCAATGTGATAGATGTGATCGACTGGGTCGACCTCTGCATAGTACATAAATTCCATTGATATCAGTAAATGCAAGTTTGACATTTGAAATTGGGCCATTTACTTCATAGGACCATTCCCCATACTAGCAAAAAGAACAAGTGCAAGGTACATAATAACTGCAGTAGAGTATGTAACCAAGTGGATAGAAGCAGAACCAGTTGACACATGTTCCAGTGAGATAGCTGCTAAATTTATCTATGAAAATATCATTACCAAATTTGGATGTCCAATAACCCTAATCAGTGACCAAGGGTCACACTTTATTAATAAAACCATTAAGCACTAATAGATCAGTTCCAAATTGACCACCGACGTAGTACAAATTATCACCCTTAGTCAAATGGAGCAACTGAGGCATTCAACAAAACATTAACAAAAGGCCTAACAAAAATTTGTAACACTGACAAAGATGACTGGGACGAGAAGATACCTGCAGTACTATGGGCTTACAGAATAGCATACAAGCGTTCGACAGACCAAACACCGTTCCGACTAGTCTATGGATAAGAAGCAGTTGTTCCACTACATTTTCGACAACAAACACCTATTATAGCGGAAATTTTACATGTTGATGTCGAATAGGGAAGGAAAGACTGACTGATGTCATTAAGCAAGTTAGAAGAACACCGTCTGGTCGCTTTACAACACCAAGAAATCCAAAAACAATAGCAGAAGGCATTGTTAACACCCAAAAATGGTTAACTACCTCATCTACCCCATTTCATGGCTCATTCGCCCATTTACCTACCATATTTCCTTGAAAATCCCACTAAAAGCC
>LPNX010591388.1:681247-717189 GCA_001517045.1 Pseudotsuga menziesii | reverse complement strand
CGTAAGAAACAAACTAGCTGGTAGCAGGACCACAACCTGCGAGGTTTTGTTAAACCAAACATACCGGACGCTGCTTTAAGCTGATTGTGTGGACAAAACCTCTTTATTGGCTCTGATTCATAAAATCAGGCCAACACTACCCTAACTTTATCTCCTTTTAGGTTTTTAGCCCCTTCTACCCTAACTTTATCTCCTTTTAGCTTTTTAGCCCCTTTTGGGGAGTTTTAGCTCTTAGTAGACTATTTTGGGCTCCTTTTTTGGGGTTTTAAGCCCTTTTCTTCATCCTTTAGCTATTTTGAGGGTGTGGGGGTCTAATGGAGTGATATGAGGGTCGTGAGATGGTGTCCTTGGGTGGTGTAGGCCATTGAGAGCTGAGTGGGGGATTTTTTGGTTAACAGATTGCCCCCTGATGTGTGAGGGCAAGAGCTCAACGTATGGCTGATGGACATCATAGGATTTGCTATGTAGAGGTGGTGCTTCCGGGGTTGGGGCATGGTGGCTTTTGGTTTTTGTATTAATATGGTTCCCATCAATGGGTGAGATACAAATAATGTGTGACATGTATATGGACGAGGCGGGAATCTCCATGCTCATGACAATGTCAAAAGAATAATTTGATCTATGCTCTAAACTACAACAACCGATCATATACAACTGATGTTACAATAATGGTTCCTTGCATGTGAGGCTGAATACAATGATGATCTGGTACATTGGACCCATGGAATTCTCATGGAATGCTATATCTTCATGACTGACGGTCTAGTGGATTTGGAACGGTACATAGTTGTATGGACTCGTTGATTGAGAGTCAGAGTATCTGTGGTACAAGTATGCTGCATCAATCATAAAGGTATATAGAAGCACTGCTGGGGCTTCTGAACACTGTCTCCAATGCAACCCGAAAATCACAAGGGACATAACCTGTTTAGGTCCCTCGAATAGACTCATCAATGTGCTAGAGTCAGGTGACATCCGGGGTCTTCGACCAAATATTGTGCAGACCAAACCCTGTACGAATCTCGACGGTGCGATGATGTAGTTGGATTTGAGCACGTGAGAAACAACCATCCTGAGAGGCACTAAGGACTCCTCTCAAGTGGTCCAAGGAACTCGTCAATGACATTAATGAAACCAAGATACAGGGACCTCTGGGTCTATCCTCTGGAATATGTGTGTTGGCATCGACAAAGGGAGACCTGCTCCTAGTCACGACAATGATGTTTCCTTGACCAGGAGTGCAAGTGAGATAACCGAAAGGTGTGAGACAATCTGCGGAATAATCCACTGAAGGGGGGGGGGGGGGGGAGGGAAATAATTGAATAGGAGTAGGGGGAGTGTGGTAGACTCAAGTTTCCTTTGTTCAGAGTATGACAGTAGGGCGGATGAGGAAGCGAATGAAACTGACTCAAGGGAATGGGATCATAGCTGTAATGCTGGGAATGTCACTGCAAAGGGAAAACACTTGGAGGAGGTGGACACTTTTGATATTGATGGGATCCAAGGAAGACACATTGTAGAGTAATTTGAACAAAGGTGACACAATGGGGGAATTATACCAAACTATTTTCTGTGGGATGGTTTCTAGGGACATCATTGTGGTACGATATCCTGGATTTTTGGCGAGCCCAAGAAGGTAAATGCTCGATGGTGCTTTCAATTTTAGAGAGTCTGAAAGCACAAAGAAGACTCCAGTAGGGGCTCTTTTTCATTGGTAGTCTCCTGTTCCCGAAAAAGGATAAAAGTATACATAGGAGAGCTTGCCCATCCTGGAGGGGATGAGAGACTTCTTTACCATTGGTAGTCCAATCAGGACGGAAAAGGTTAAACCTATACTGAATGGGCGGTCATTCAAATATTTTTACGAGCATGAATGAAACCAAGTTTTCTTGGAAATATTTTCTTGATGAGAAGGCTGGAAAAGAGCTTAATGACAACCCGTGGAGAGTTTTTTTTTAAAGTGCGTCCCCTCTACCCAAGAAAGCATAAAAGTATGCAAAACGGAATGGTCTTGGCTTGAGTATGCCAAGGTGGTCCTTTTCATTTAATGGTCTACATGGTCCATGAGGTAAACAAGATGATGTAGGCTCCCTTTCCTATACTTTAGTGAGTGAGAAAGGAAGCAACTACGCTCGACAATCTTTTCATTGTTTTAAGGAGTCAGAAAAGAGCTTAAGTGAAACTACGGTGTGGTCAACCGATTGTGGTGGCACAGGCGGTACCCCCTATCGGGATGGTGGACAAAGGTCCAAAGTTCATCCATGTAGTATGGACGGAGCCAAAGGCTCTCAAACATACCAATACATGCGTGGGATAGATCGCAAGAGAGTCTCGCGAGTCGGTGCAGCAAAAGGCATGCAAATCGAGGTGGCTCTCAGACAGAGGTCAGGGCAGCATGTGTGTGTGCTGCGGTGAATGAACTTGACTACATGTGATGTGAGTGCAAGTCCGGGGGGATTTATATGCCAAATAAATGCAAGAAAAAGAAATCATTTTGTGGACAGTGGTCCAAAGGTCCGTGCAAGGTGTAGTGAATATAAAATACAACCACTACTACATTTCAATCCAAAATTTGACGGAAAAATCCGACGGTGCATGGATTTCTCTTTTTAAACTTACCAAAAATCACAAGGATACATTTTTTTTTGTAAATGTGGCCACAAGCGTCGGTGAAGCGATGGTTATTCTCATAATCGTCGGTTAAGCGACGGAGAGTTAGTAAGCGTCGCTTAAGTGACGACGCCTTTAATTGTTCAACTATTTAACATGGAAAGAGTCGTCGCATATCTGACGCTTAGGTTCATTTCCTACCCATTAGGCTAGTGGGTATCTATTGAAATCTTCTTTGTAATCCTTATGCCAAAGTTGACAACCAACTAGGGCCAACTAGGCCAAATACAATTCAAAAAATCTAGATTTAATTGTGACAAGGATGAAATATCATACACAATCTTAATACCATCAATAAAACCCTAACTAACAAAAAAATAGATGTCACCTAATTTGAAATATACATGATACAAAAGAGAAACCACCCATTTTCAATGTACACAGTAAAAAAGAGAATTCAATGTAAATAATACACAAAGAGAAACAACTCATTTTTCAATGTATACAATATACAAATGATAGATTATTTTTATTTTAGATGGATAGATTTTTTATTGTCACATATTTCTATAGACATGGATATATAAGCCTCGTATTGATACATAATATCAATACACTACCATGAATTAACAAAATCTCTATGAGTTGAAGTGACCATCAACGATATTCCTTTGTACCCTCCATTGTTCAACATTTGAGTTGAAGATCCCACCACTCAAAATATTGTGATACTTTGTGTACAAATCATGACCTCTGAGGAAGTTGTTCTTTAACACATACTCGATGTTCCCAAAATTGTAGGACATAACCTAGTCAAGGTTGTTTCACCATGGATCCTTGAACATGAATGCCCCTCCACATTCTATTAATAAATCCAATACTTAATCTTATAAATAATGGGGGTTTAATATTAAATATGACAATATACCCACCAAATACCATGTTACAAATCCTTTTGAGTACCTTTATAACTAAATATTTAAATACACTAGAGAGAAAACTACCACAATACCCATCTTCAACCCATGTAAAATCTATCCCAACAAAAGTATCAACATCCACAACTCAATTACAAATCTAATTCTTGTCATTCTCCTTGGTTTGAAAAGTTGAAAAATTGAATGTACCATGGATACTTTTTAATACGACTGCCTCGTGATCGAGGGGTGATTTGAAATGCAACTCAGGGTTTGGAGACCTGGAGTTCTTGTCGAGTTGGGTGAGGGGTTTTCTTGGTACTGAAGATGGAGTTATGTGGAAATGACATCTCCATTTCCGTACTCTCCAAGCATTAAAATCACCAACAGTACGCTGATTGACTGATGGTTAACTCGGGTCAAGGGATTCATCCTCTGTGTATAAATTATGCCATTTTGTGCTTGCTGATTCTAAAGTCTTGGTTCGATTCCCTCTTCTTGGTTTGAGGATTAAATTGGGGCATCGTTTGTCAAGGTTTAAAGGAGAAGCATGCACTGTTGGAGAATACAAAGAATGGTTGCAGTTTTTTAAGCTCCGCATTGGATGAGGTAAGAGTCCTCTTGCTATTTTTACAAGCTTGCAGAGGTAAATAATTGTGTTCTTCAAGGGTTTGAATGGATTGATACCTGCCTTCCTTTCCATTTCTGGTTTTAGGTTGAAAATTTGAATGACTCATATTTCTTCCCCTGCATAATTTCATGTGTCTGTGTATTTCTCCCATGGGCGAGTTGATGAGGCCTTTAAGAAGTTTTGTCCTCTAACTACTGAAAATTGAACTCAAAAGCTCTCCATACCTCTGCGTCTGGCTCTGCACGTTGATAAAATGATCAGGTTTTTCCTCTCTATCTCTGTTTGATATATTAAATACATTTTATTTATTGTCTTTCTCATATGATAATCCTCATGGGTTTTCTTACTGAGTCCATATGATGTTGACACCATTAATAAAATTAATTTGGCATTAGTCTTTGAGGGAAACCCCATTTTGTTTCTCTTGCTCTGTGGGCTAACCTTAAACTTCTGGTCACGGTTGGATGTTGGAATTGCAATGAGTCATTTGAGTCTTCCCCCATAACAGTCTTCAATCCACTCAGGCCTTCGTATATTCTCTTCTTTCCCAAGGCCCATGAGAGACCCACCGAGGCTATCCCAAAATATCCAAAATACCACTGCTTATAAACCTAGATCTTAGAAGGTGTTCAAGGCTCAGGAAGAGTAGCTTGGATTTATCAGGATTTTGTTTAGGGTAGAGCTATAGTGATCACCTCAAATGAATTTTCCAAATTCATGTGGGATAGGGTCAGCAACATATAACCCATCTCTCAGGGCATTTATTTTGTGGTTTCTTATTTTGAAAACTACCTCTTCAGATTTTGTTCCACATAGAGATTCAAACAGAGATGAGTGCTAGGACCTGTATGCTGATATCATGCAATACTCTACAATGGGGAAGTCAACCTTCTCAAGGAATTCTATGCCCATAGAAAGTCCCTAAAGGTTCCCCTGCATCATAGGTTAGAGGATGCTTTCTGCCTCCGGAAGATCAAGCCAACTTGGTTTGCACGAGTTCTCAAATGATTCCATGGGACCCCTCTCAACGTACAACAAACACTTCCTGCATCTTGAGGAATCCCATGACTTGTCGATCTTGAATGGTCTCCCCTACTTTCCTAACTCCAACAGTTTCACATGTTTCCCTCATGTTGGGGGAATTAGTAAGGTAGAATACATCCTAGCCAACCAGGATTTGCTTCAATGTATCCTCTAGCTATTTGTTATCTAGATACCTATATCTGACCATACCCCTCTCATTTTTCCATCATGCTAACAATGCCCTGGGGGGTTGAGACCCAAGATGGCCTTTTATGCAAAACACTTCCTATAGCTTAGGGATGGTATTGTATGGCCCCCTTAAACACTACAACACTAGATGCATGGGCTCAAGATCCCCTTAAGCCAATTCAGAGGGGGTTCTTGTCATCTTCAAGTGAATGTTGAACACCAATTCCATAGAAGAACAAATTATGTCAACTCTGCCATAGGCATAAGGAGAAAATAGTGAAGCAATTCATATCAAAAGCCCTTGGTATTATGAGATATGTGATCAATTCCATTGCTTTTTCAAAATCTCATTATTCCCTCTCTACCTTTTTCAATATCCAAATCAGTGGTGCCTAGCGCTTAAATGGGAGATGTAGTCAGGTTTAAATCTTACATTCTTCAAGTACCAGCCTGGCTAGAGACTACTAATTCGATCACATCTTTCTTCTGGTGCTCCCAATGCATAGTGGTGCCAAGAGGCATGTAGAGACTCGAGAGCATCACCATCTCAACCCCCAGAGTCATCAGACCCTGAGAGGCAATTCGAACCCCCATAGTGAGACCCATACAGAGTTATTGACTTAGAACTCGAGACAATCTATGTAGAACCAACAAGTAACAATCATCCTCCAGTTCCTAGAATCAAGCCACCTCTTCTAGATAGAGAGACTTTCCCCAAGCTAGATTCAGCTCTTCCAACCAATCCTCTGTCTAGATATCCTTTCCTTCAACCTCATATGGTAGAAGAGTTGCACATTTGGTAGTGGTAACTATAGATGAGGACAATTCCCTCCTTCCAACCACAGGCACTTGGAGCCTTGAGGCTCTTTCCCTTGTACCGTCTTCAAGAGAATTGTTTTCCAGTTTAGCTTTTAGTCAATAGAGCTTAGATCTTATAGATTAGCTTTCTTTTTTCCTTTTAAAGGAGTGGCCTCCACACTTACACTTTGTATCTACACTTATGTATTGTACAGTCCCATTGAACTACTTTGCTCATTTGTTCGATATTAATAAAATTATATCATCTTATCTTATCGTATCTCTTCAATTCTCACTGGTATGTATTGTACATTTTCTGAGCATAATTTTGGTGCAGTTTTCTTAACCCTATCTTCCAAACATTTCCAACAAAGAGTTTTTCTATCTGAGCATTCAATTTTTCATAGGCTGTCTTAATATCCATGTCCGAGACTCTGATTTACTTGGATATCATCTACCACCCCTCAATTGTTTGAGTGTGTGGACCTATTTGATGTTGTCTGAGTTCCATGCTGGTGGAACTGAAGCTGGAGTGAGGAAAATAATGAGCATATGTTGATCAAGATATGTTAAATTTTTCAGATGGTTGGTAGGTTCTTTAAATATCATCTCACTCACTTATGCACAGATGTTATTAGAAGAGGCCACATTTGGATGGATCATTATCCCAACATATCCAATCAAATCCTCGACTAGTTGACTGTCTATACACCTGTACACCTATATGAGCACATTCAATTAACAATTCCTTGAGATTGGTGCTGGGTAGTACAGTCTAGAAAATATATACAACAATGTGAATCATTCTTTTCTGAAGTTGTGGTCAAAGACTATTTTCAAAATGAATGTATATATTTCTCATTTTTGTGTGATTCAGGTGGTTTGGCACAAACATTTCATAAATTTGAATAATGGGCACAATATCTCCAACATGTTCTATTTAATATCATATTCATTTAACATAATATCATAGTGCATACAGTCCCCTCATCTTTTACTCTTCCTCTACAAACAATCAATTCAAATCCAATGCAAATTATTATGAGCAAGGAGTCATCAGATCAAAACCACTGGCAGACAAGCTTTCTGCCATTGATGGAGGATGAATAATTTTATGGTTTGGCGCTACCAAAAGACACATAGGAGCCATCATTATAAAGAAGGTGAACATCCTATCTGCAATGATGCATGATAAAGAAGTGGCCTCCACCCATGACATAGTTTCTTCTGACAAGAATTTAAGTAGGGGTTTATTCAAGCCTAGCCATCATTTAGAGAAGATTCAATCAAAGGAACTATAGAGAATTAAAGGAGTTACATAATGGTCAAAGAAAAGAAACCCGAGTGCTTTCCTGATACACCCAAGGGAAAAGATGAGCCACTGCATGAGGAGAAGAAGTATTGAAACTTGAACCTATCACAAGGTCAATATGAATCCATTGAATGTTTAAGTAAAAGTGAAGGTATGTTAAATAGAGTAAAACTCAATTTAAAATGGGTTCCATTGAAGAGGAAATGAAATATATCAGGGGTTTGTTCTTACTGATATAGAAAAATCCAAGTTCGGATCTTTGTGATAAATTGTTTGTGGGAGTGACAATCTCTTTGCTATGTGGTTAAAATGTTTGGTTAACACATCGTGCTTTTCATGATTTTGGGGACACCGAGAAATGTTTCTCTTGGAATTTCACCATCATAGGTGCACAGGGAGTGTGCCCCCATGGGAAGTGCATCTCTGTGTAACACTGGTTTCACAGTATGGAAATATGAAAGGATGGACTAAGAATCCGTTTCCATCCCACTGGAAGCATCAAGATGACAGATCCTCCAAAACACAGAAACCATATAAAATATATAAAAATAAGATAAAATGCAGGACCCTGAAACCCTGTCCTTTTTTCTATAACATAGCCCCTCTCTCCATCATTCTAAAAGACACAAATATGAAGTTTCCATAGCCTGTGAGAACGATTTAAAATGAAATATATTTCAAGATATAAATCCTCTAGGTTTCTGGTTCAGAATTTTTTTCAACGATATATATCTGGGTGTATCCATACTTCTCAAATATCCTAGTGGATCTGTATTTGAATTTTGTATCTGAACGCATTTCCATGCAACTTAGGGTTCAATATTCTTTAGATCGTAGAGTTCATCTATTTACGTCACAGTCCTGCAGAGTGCTGCCCTGATCTTCAACATAATATCATTTGAAATATTATTTTATCCATGTCTGTTACTATTTGAGAGTGATCCGCCTGGAGCATACTAATTAGCATCATGTAGCACTTTAGTCTTTAAGATTTCTATAGTGTTCAAAGCTTGTTTGCTTAGAAACTATCATCTCCCCGAAATGCTAATAGCACAGATAACGCTGGAAAGCAGAAAAAATTTGCATTTAGTCTATAAGCCTATCCCCTACTTAATTTCCTCAATGCTGGTTTCTAGCTGGAAACCACCAACCTACTTGGGAAGAGAGTGAAGTAGCAGGATAAGAAGAACAGAGAAAGCAAGAAAAAAAACCTGTAATGCTTCAAAATTAAAAATCCTAAATATGCCATATGTTGCCCTTCGGTTTTTCTAATTTTCCATATTTTAGACTTGTACACGGAAAACAAAAGCATCAAAGCATGTAAATATCACTTTGACTCTAACAATGGTTAAAATAGATGCTATTCATTAGAATTACCTGAAGTAGGTAACACAATATGGAATATCCAGCCATGCTCTCAACAAAGTTTCTCTACAGAAGAAGAAATTTTTTGATTAAACTCATGTCAAATGCGGAGAACTCTTACCCCATCCTTTTGTAGAATAAACAAAACACCCCAAAAACATAAGATCAAGCCACACAATGCACACAAACAGGACAGAAATGAAAGTGTTGTTTAAATAAATATACTTTTAACTTTTTAAGTTTATGTTCAGTTATGAAGTTACTTGTTTATAACTTTATAGTATATTTAAAATGTTTCAGGGATACAAACTCGATTTTGTAGAGTTTAATAACTGGGAACTTACTTAAGTCCAGCATATTGTTCAGCATTTTCCTAGTTGCTATCTAAAAATTACATCTTGAAGTTGTACAAGTCACACAGCATGAGGCTATAGCATGTGAATGAGTTTCATTAGTCAGTGTTGAGAATTTGTCTGTCTATATGCAACAATTAGGAGGAGAACCTTTTGCTGTATAATAATCCAGATATCCATATAGAATCTTCAACATAGTGGATTTATGTTTTGCTGGATAAGCCCATTGATATGAATATGACTGTAATGCCAACACATTTTGAACAACCTTTTTAATTCCACGGAAGGCCCATCTTCATAGCCAAAGTCACTTCTTTATGGCACTTTCAGCGCATGACACCATCCATTCAGGCAAGTAATAAGCAACACCAAACCTCATAAGGATTTCAGCATTGTATAAATTTTTAGGAAATGTCTTTAATAGACTCATGGATCTCAGCAATCTAATTGCATCTGAAACACTGGCAGGTCAAAAGAACCTATTGTGCACTGAGCAAAGCTCTCCCGCAAACATGTGTCATAGCAGATTCATTTGAAGCAATAAACATAAGAAAACATTGAGTAAAGTTTTAGCAGATATCTTTGACTAGACCCTATTTTATCCAGTCTACCTACATCTGAAACACTGGCCTGCCAGATATTGAAATATGTGCATAGTGCATTGAGCAAAGATCTTCTCCAGAGTCCAAACAAATCTGCTGTACGAAGGCATTGGGCCATTAATGTTAGTGACAATATCTAAGTTAGAGTCACTCATGATTAACCAAGGAAAATTGCGGCTCACTCTCATCTGAAATTCAAATGCTAAATGACTTGAAAATGTAAAATATGAAAGATGTAGCTAAAGGTGAGTTAAGTTTAGTAGTTTACTAGGTTTTTTTGTTTTTTATTAACATTTTTTTCCTGTTTTTTTAAAAGTTTTTATGGTTTTTGGAAAACAAATTGAGTGGAAGGAGAATGGTGCCTAGGTGTCCCTTTTTTTGTCAGCATGTACCCACAAGCTCCTCCTTTTGGTGGCATGCATCTCACTTTCCTGGAGGGGGGTGCCCACAAGCCCCCTCTGCCCCCTCTCCTTTGTGAAATGCTTTATGTAACTTGATAGAATGTTTCAAAGTGTGTTTTGTGGAGTTAATAAAAAAATTCCAAGGGTGGTGTAGGGAATCATTTTCACTAGGCACCCACCCGACCCTACAAGATGTGTCCGGGTGTATCACTAATGGGAAGGGTGCATCAAGGATACTTTGTCATATGTTGGTAGGATGTTATGATTATTCTCATATTCAATATGGCAATGGTTAATCACATTCATCCTTATTATTCAAATTTGAACTCCAATATATAAACAGTGAACATTAGCATTTCTTTCCCAAGATACATGATGGGAGAATGCAAAACAGAGGAGTTTAATTAATGAATCTTAAAGGATTTGGAGTCCAACAAGTTGTGAGGCAATGATTATAGGATGTGAAGTATAAGATGATGCAAGATAATTTTATTAAAAAAAGAAAAGTCCATTCTATGGTGTGGCGTTTATTTTGGGCATATTCTCAGAAGGAAATCATGGTTGTCAGTAACCAGGATTGATATTTGGGGATTGGGAACCAAGAAAGCAAGGCATTTGAAAATTTATCGAATACAGTTGTTTATGTGCCATAAAAAAATATCAAGGATTGAGATCTTTTTGGCATCAGTTTTAAACTTTAAATTGTAACCATATGCATGCCTAAGCTAATGAAGTTACCGATTTTATTGATCTAAAGAATAGTATTTGTGTCAGTGCAGATGTTAAAAATTTGTTGGTTCTTCCAAATGAAACTGTTGTGGTTTATGTAATTTGCCATGAATGAGGGGAAAATATTTATTAGAAGTTCTTATATTTTAGTCTGTTTACATTTGGCTTTAGGCATACGTGTACACGACACTTGGTATCATAGTTTGTTGTTTTTTTAAATTGAATATTCTTTATGATGTCATTCTTTACAGCTATCAACATTCTATAGTTTCGAGCACATACTAAGAAATGTCATGGTTATAATAAAAAATGATTATGTCTATGTGGAATAATTGTGTTTTTTGTCTTATGATTTTCAGTGGAATGCTTTGTATGTTGAGAACATGCTTAGAGTGGAGAGCAGTGCTGTCGGGGAAATTATTGGTATTAGAATACTTATGGCAGTGGTGGACAGGCTTATTGAAATTGATATAAGTAACTGGGCATATTCAACAGAAAAACAATGTGCATCATTGATATTTCTCATTTCTAAAATTTTATTTTTATAATGAAATTCTAAATTTTTGGACCATTTGTGTTAGAAGGTTGTCTAGACTCTAAATGCCCTTCTTATTGTATTTGAAATCTAGGTTTAAATAAAATGGGAACACATTTTACATGAAGACTCAAGCAAGGTCTACATATTTGACATGGAAATGGAAGATGATGAAGAAAATGAAGAACTTGGGAAACCTGGTAGTGAGGTATCCGTATAACTTGTATAGTGTTTCCTTAAAATAATCTTGATTTACAGTAACTGGCATGCATGTTCGAGGACAAGCAATTCTTCTCATTTTGTATAAATTATCTAATTGCATATGGTTGATTTGGGTTGTAGGCAAATGTTGAATTGCCAAAATCTTCTTCTATGCAGAGTCTGAGGGGTGTTGCAGATAAGATGGACATATTAATGGAAATTACTTTAGAGCATCTAAAATTATGTGCTGATGAGGGTCGTCTGTCACAGGTGAAATTATTATTTGTTTAGGCAGCTTGAACTGTATTGTTGGTCAATTAAAGTTGGTGGTTTTTCAAAAACATGCATAATTGATCTATTTTTTCTTGACATGTAAATTTTTCCCATTGGTTTTGTCAATAGGTCTATGATACACTCATGCACTCATTTCAATCAACTATTTTGAAGACTCACAAGTGGGTCCCCATTGAACTTTGAAGTGGAATTTATGTTTTGCATGCAATTTTGAGTTGCAGAAATCTTCTTTCTGAGCAATTTAAGTTTCCGTAATAATTTTTATCTATTCCACTCAACAAGGCACTAGCAAAATACCAGTGTGTTAAAGGCATCTGAAATGATGGTTGATATAATATCTATGACATTTGTTATTCTAAGCATTTAAATAGTGTCTGGCTTCACAGCAATGTTAAGTCTTCTTTTCTAATTTTAGTTGTGCTTTCATGAAAGAAATCCTTGATATCAATGGAATAGCCACTTGAAGGATAGTATTCACTATTCAGTGAATAGATTATATTCTTATACTTCTAGTCACTCGAGAGCCCTATCTGGATCCTAAAGTCACTGGTGGCATTTTTTTCTACATGATCTAGATTCTGGGTATAAAGGTCATGCAAGGTAGGTCTGTAGAAGTAAAACAACCATGTGGGGGATGGAGGCTTTATCTATGGTCCAGTCCAATGTAGCAAGCAATTGTGAGGAAGCAACCTCTTATGACATTTTGTAAGAAAGCAGCCTGATGGTTTTTTCCTTTCAACCTTTGATCACAAGCTTTGGTTTGTAGGGGCATTTTTCAGAACTAATGCATAGCAAGCTGCTAGAATTGTTTGTATTAATTACCATGCACACAGACAATAGCCCACTGGTGCTTTCATTTTGAGGCAGCTAATTTTGTTTTCAGTAGTAGTTGAGATCCTCATTTTCTTTGATTTAGTTTTTTGGTTTATTTTTCATCTGCAAAGGTTTTCATTATTTATTTCATTACACCAGGTGAAGCGAGGTTTATTCTACAACACAGGTGGAAGTGGGGAGTGATTTATAAACTCTTGGGGTGCTTATGCATAGGATATAGTGGTACATTGAATCTAGATGGTGCATTGGGTGCAATGACCATTGACCCAAGCACAAACCTACTTAAACCCAAAACCCAGTTCTGATATGCCCCTTGAGATTGCAAAGCTCAAGGATGCATATTCCAAGTTCACATAAATAGTCAATGTGTCAATTATTGGAGACAGATGTAAACTTGAGGGGCATATCAGACCTGCGTTTAGAGGGCTCTGTGCCAGTTTTATAGAATAGTGAGTTGTAAAAAATGTCGTACTCAGCACTTTGAATAACATTGAGTTTTTTAAATAACTGCATGCGGCAAATGTTGAAGTGGAAAGTCATTCTCCATTTACTGGTAGACTATTTTCTCGATTGAATTTCCAAGTAAAAGTGCCATATCGCGCAGAGCTTGTAGAAATAAAACCAAACTTGTGGAGGCTTAATGTCCTGTCCATTATATTCAGCTTTTGCCAGAAAGTACAATTTTGCAAATTTGTTCAATTGGTATTTTATTCTCCGTCAATAGTTGGACACAAGCTCAATGTACTTGGGGACACTTTTTCCTACAGCATATTGTAGCTACTTGTACTATGTATTGGATGTACTGTAGTCCAGGGAATTTGTGTTTTTTGCATTCTTTAGCCGACACATTCTTCTTACCAAATTCAGCTGTCAATTTTGTTGAACCAAAATACAACTAAATAGTGGCTCTAAATGGTCTGCAAAGTATATATCCATATTTTATATGTTATAACTTGTAAGGTGTTACAATGTGGATATCCATTTCAGATAATACAGTGACTCCAAAACCGGCTGCTTAGTTGGATGATATGTTGGATATATGAAATGTAACAGAGGATATTGCAAAAGGCTAAATATTAGAAAGGAACATTGCTGTGAAACATTTAGTATCGATAGATTACCAATTCTGCAGCAGGGACTAATCTAACCTAACTGATTTTCTATAGCACAGATTTAGTTTCAAGGTTTGCCTATTTCCAACCATATGGTTTGATAACAATCTTTAGTTATACTTATCTTCTAACGAAGTTATTGCTGCAAATTTCGAAATCAAGAAAACATGTATTTTAATGAGAATGAAACTGCATATTATGTTTATTGCTCCTAGATATGGCTGCATGGAATGCATATATAAAAGTTCAGGGGGGCTAACTTACCAATGATAGTTGGATAATCATGCTTTCCTTAGTACTCAATCTCATTACATCTTGTGAGCAAAGTTGCCAATTATTGCCTTTATCAGTGAAGAAGTCATTCTTGCAACTATCGTGTAGAAAGGCATGTCTGCTTCATGAAGAACATGATTTGTTCCTTGGTTTTGAAAGTCGTTTTAACATACGTTGAATTTCTGATTGCATGTGATCTGTATACTGTTCATTTCCGGCATCTATATAAGCCAAAAGAAGATGAATTTTGTCTTGAACTGTAAGTACAATTCTATTTATATGCAATGAACTTTAACATGTCAAAGAAGTTCAATGTGTAGGAGCTTTGTCTGGGTTTGAAACTTGTTCTATCCATGTTGCTTTCATCTGTGATGTTTGCAGGTCAAAGCTGGACACTTATGATGATGTTGTTAAGAGGGTTTCAAATCAACTCATTTTAGGTGATCCTTCAAAACTTAGGCTTACGTCACACAACTGTTATTCGCAGCAGCCAAAACCTCAACCAATTAAGCATCGAGGTGTTGATCGCTTGAGTGATATGTTGGTGCATTACAATCAAGTCTAAGAAAATTTGATAGGATTTCATCAATCTAAAGATGAAATGTTATACATCTCGATATTGTAGGGATTTTCTATCATTCTTCTACTTAATAGTATAAGTCAAACTTTGTGGTGTTCACTGGTTTTAGTGGCTCATATCTTGCTTCACTTTATCTCACTGTTAAGATCTTAATGTGGTTTTTGGGAAGATTTCTGATATCTTGTATTATGAAGTACTGGATATACCACTTTCAGAGCTATCCATTTACAAATGCCAGGAAAGACAACCATAGATGGTAAAGGAGTTATAAAGCAACTTTTACATAGCGGATTTTACTTTCAGTAGGAATATGTTATTCTTAACTTAAGAAAAATGATAAACTGATTAAGTTAAAACACAGCTAAAATAGAAACATTTAAATAAACTTTCTTAAACTAACTGTCAGAAGCAACACTTTCTTAAGTATATATCAGACAGTGCAAAGAGGACCTAAAGTAGCAGAATGAGATTCAATTCAAATTGTCAGGAAGAGAAAAGTAGACCTAAGTAGCACAATATGATAAAACAAGCATCAATCCAGTCAAACGCTCTTTATATTGAGCATCTACACATTCAATCGAAAATATACATATAGATAGGTGCACTTCTAACCGTATCCAAGGAAATGAGCTTACAAAAGCATACTGCAGCTTGTCATTAAGGCTTGCATATCCTTTTTGAGATAGCATTATTCATGTGCCAGTCGGTACATTCAAGTTTAAATTCTTCCAGGGCTCTCTTTGATGAATACAAAGACACCTCACTGCATGAACTATAAAGGATCAATCTATTCACAAGCATAGAAGCCATGCCATGAGCAATTAAAAATCTACATAATGTTATTGCTCTTAAACTAGGTCCTAGATAACGCTTTAATAGTGGTATGGAATCATGTTTTATGAAACAAATAGGAGTGTCAGGCTCTAGCAAATGGAAGAAGCAATCATGTATGTCATCAGGAGTATGGTAGACGGCCAGCATTGCATATATACACACCAAAAATCCAGATAAAAATACATGCAAGGAAGAAAAAGGCACAAAGGTTGATTAATAATTTAATATGTTGTTTTGTTCAATATTTCCTTGCCATTGAGAATTTAAAAGCCAAGCCAGTCTAATGCATTTTGTTCCAAATCACTATGTAAATGCTTTCAAGATTTCTCTTGGTTGGTGACTTGTATTACTCTGCACTTCTATAGCTGCTTTCAGATTGTGAAATTTGTCTCATAGATCACACATTTGATATGAATCTTAAGCTGCGAGCGCATATTCAAAGTTACAACTATAGATAGGCTGGGGCAGTTCTACCAAGATTTTTGTATGCCTACAGCATTTTCAGGTGAGTTTTAGACAAATTCCCATTGCCCCATATGTGTGAATTTGGCATACCTAAGATGACCCAATAATTTACACACTTGTGCCTACAATTGTCAAATTGTCACACTAGAAGCCAGGATATTACTGCCCGGAGAAGCATTGTTATATGAGCAAAATTCTCAAATTTAGACCGATATTCTCTGAGCACTTTTTGCATCTAGTATGGCACTGAATATTCAATAGGCTTACATCAAGTGTTGAATCTTCTCCAAGTAACTTTTATTCACATCTCTTTAGCAAGTATGTGTTTTGTGCATTCCATGATAGAAGTCTACACTTGTGTCAATGGTGGCTTACCAGATTGGTGAAAGAGGGGTGTTGTTTTTTCCCCCATCAAGGTCAAGTCTTTCCAATGGCATGCTTAGGCTCATGCTTGTACTCGAGCTTGTGCCAGTGCTTTTAAAAATCAGGTGGAGGCAGGTGCAAGTCCTGGGCAACTTTTATGAAATAGATACTGCAATCCGTGGCCTCTTAGCCAAAGGGTGACTTCCATAGCATGGTGAGACATTTCAGCCCATTTAATATCTCATGTAGAACAGTAAACCACTTGCTTGTGTTGGCCGAAAGCATCCAGTCAAATGAATGTTTACACCTGTTCACCTAAATTCATATTTTATCAATGTTCACATACCGTTATAGAATGTAACAAAACCATTGAGTTGAGTAACCATATTTCATAGCATGTCAAATCCTTTTGATTGAATCTCCAAATGTTTTGCGCAAACAAAACTGGCATTCTAGCCATTGTCTTATTAGATTTCAAGCCAATACATCCAACAATTGAAGGCATATTAAATTACCATTCTATTCTTTAAAGGACACATATTTTCCCATCTCTCATTATTCATGTGCAGCAACTAGTGAAGAGCGTTTTATTTTTGCAGATGAAGTACTTAGGCTTATCTATTGAATAATTATGATACCTTGCGGATGTGTTTGTCACCACTACAGCTTTCATCTTATGATAATGTGATTCCAATTCTGTGATTAAGGACCATTCCCTCCAATAAGCCTTCCAACAGTTGGAGCGAATTATCCACTCTACAATGCTCTTTTAGGGTTTCTACAATGCTTATTGTAGTAATTTCACAATCTATACAAACATCAAGGTGTGTCTCCAGTATTCTGGCATTTGTATTTTTTTTTTAAACACTTATAGCCGTCGGTTAAGTGACGGCCTGTAGGTGATTTAAAAAAAAAAAAATACAATACCGTCGCTTAACCGACGTTTAAGTTTTCATACTCCGTCGGTTAAGCGACACCTATAGGTGTAAATGTTTTTAAAAAAAAAATTTCACCGTCTCTTGACCGACGCTTACGTTTTCATAATCCGTCGGTTAAGAGACAGGTTTCATTGGTGAACCGACGGTTTGTAAGTGTAGTTTTTTTTTTAAATTTCTCCACCGACGCTTACGTTTTCATTATCATTGTTTAAGCGACAACTCAATTTAAAGTTTAATATGAATTAGATGTCGGATAACCGACGGTAAATAGAGCTGTCGCTTAACCGATGGATTGGAAAGATGTCGGATAACCGACGAAAATCCACTGACACTTAAAAAAAATCATAGTGTCGTACATGCGACAGGGAAGTGTCGAAAATCCGAAAATACGGCCGTCGGATTTTTTGGTCGAAATGTAGTTGTGAACTATGTGTTAAAAATACAAAACAAAAACTAAAAATTACATTCCTTAACGGGCGGTGGCCCGAAAACTCGCATGAGTAGCGGTTGGGAAGTGTGATACAAGTATAGTTTCGTAGACACTTGCATCGTCATTTCATGGCTCATGAATCGAGGTGACTGGTGGGAAATGGTCCCAAAATTGATTTATTGAACTTGAGACAATGGTCTCATAAAGAGATAGAGGGCGGATTTATGAAACCAGTGGCACAAACGACGTCTCAAACAAAGTCCGTATGGTCCTGTTATGTTGATCGAAAGAAATTAGGTCAAATGGGGCCTATATAAGGGTGGGGTCCACTTGGTGAAGTGTCATTGTCACTTTTCATTGTGGAGTTGGAGAGGTGGGCCCTAATTCTTCATTTGCTGATTTCTCTTCATCTGACCGTCGATGGTTTTGAATGCCGCGACTTGTAGGTAAAATCTCTCACTGAAACTCATCTTTTTGGTGTTTTATTTGCTAGATTTGGTCACTTGGAGGCCCCCCATGAGCAGTTTGGGGTTTCATGGGGGCCAAGTTGCACCTTTCGAAGGAAAAGGTGCACCCTGGGCACACCTGTGGGGCAATTATGAGTGCCCTGGGCACTCCTTTTTCCTAAACAAGTGCACCCTAGCCTCTTTTGGGTGATTTTTTGATGATGGCAATGGCTCACATCAGGGTTTTTGCTTGTGTAGGATGGTGGAGATCAAGTGGAGAGAGAGAGACTACAAGAGTGTCAGGGATGCATCCTTACATGACAAGAATGTTAGAGATACATTATCCTATTGTGGATTGCTGAAATTTATGAGGATACCCTTCATGCGAAGCTTGCGTTTGCTGATGCAAACACTGATAGGTTTCTGGGATGTTGATGAGGAGGTGTTCCTCTTTCAGGGCCAACACATTGAGATTACATTGGAAAATGTATACTTCATTACTGGGCTCCGGCCTATGTTGGGAGTGGTTGGTGACTTGGTACCTGTGCTATCTTGGGGGGAGACATTGGAGGATCTGTGTGATCGGAACTGTTACGCTACAATGTACGTGCATGGTTCGTACATACTAATCTGTGACATCGAGGATTTGTCCACAGGGGCGGTGGGGACCTTAATGCAGCGTATCTTGGGTTCCACGAGGAGCCACAATATTTCTGGTGGTCAGCTACAGCTAGTAGAGCGTGCTATTGGTGTCACGTATTATGCATGGGGCCAGATGTATCTGCAGGCTGTTCGGTGTCAGCTAAACAAATCGAAGACTACTGGGGCTGGTTTTTGTTTTGGTTCCTTCTTGTGTATTTTCTTCTTTGAGAAAGTACCTACACTTCGTCCTCATCGAGTTGTGCAAGACAGTGGTCCGTGGGAGCCAAGGATGTATAGATGGTTCCAGATGATGATCCCCGAGGGTGGCAGTGGAATGGGCCGCTTTTTTATAGAGGAGTTGTTGGAGCAGTGGATCCAGATTCCTGTAGTGATCAAGGAGTACCCATATGCTGGTATGGATTTCCAAGGAGATCCTGAGATGCCTCGACCTCCTGGCCAGATGTGGGGACCAGCTGGTATGTATGCGTGATGTTTTTATGTTCATATTTATACATAGTGTAGTTGAGCTGGTTGGTAGTTTGCATATTGATATATGTGGACTGATGGTGTCCTTCTTTGTATGTGTAGATGTTGGTCCTCGCCTGCTACCCGAGCATCAGAGGCGGGTTGTTACCGTGGCTCCCACGGCGGTTCCTACTGGGAGCTCCTGCAGGCGGCAGCGGGATATGGATGGACTGGTGCTGTATATGGAGCAGCTTGCTACTAGAGTGTCAAATGATGGCTGATAGCACCTGAGTATTTATATGATTGCCGCTATTCACAATCTTCCTCCAGAGTTGAGTGGTGTGATGAGGAAGATGGCAGTGGCTTGTGAGCACTTTCGCTGGGCGGCAAGAGGTGATATTCCTACAGAGGATGAGTCCTCTTCAGCAGATGATGACACCGAGTCAAATGACGAGTCTGAGTTGGATTAGTAGCCTAGTGAGGCTGTCCCTAGTGCGTTGGTGCACTTAGGGGTTTTTGTGTCGCTTATGTGTATCCTGCTGAGAAAGCATATGTGGCTTCTCATTTTGTATTGGACATGTTTTGGACATGCGACTTATCTATTTATCTATATATATTTTTAATGCACATGGATGCGCTTTTATGGTTTTATTATGTGAGTCTTGTATGATGCTGTGGAATGCAAATGTTTATGTGATGTATTATTACACTGTGTGTGTATTTTTAGACATAGTTATGCATGATGTTATGGTTGTATGTTTCCTATATGAGGTTATGGATGTGCCAATTTAGAATATCGTTAGCCATTTGATCTGCGACACTGTTGAGGTTTCTGGGAACATGTGTGAATGTGATGGATTCAAATGTTCTAACCATCTGTTTAGTGTGTAGGTACTTTCTAAAGAGGTAGGGATCACGTACTCGGTAGTGGTTGTTCAACAGAGAAACAAGCAGCTGGGAGTCTAAGAAGACATCGAGATGGTGAATGCCTATCTGAAGAGCGACGACCAAGAGTCCATTGACACTATCATATTCATCCTATTTGTTGGTTGTAGTGCCCATGCATATTCCATTGATGTGGATCAACTCGTGCGATGGGGAGTAGATTACCCATGCAGCCGAGGTGAGGTTCAGAGACCATCTGCTTGCTCCATCTGTGAATCCCATATATAAGTTTGAGGTGTGCTCCATCTAAATCAATGAGAGGAAAGGATACATAAGACTCAACTTTGAAAAATGTAAAACAAAAAATGGAAAAACTATAATACAAGTTGTAACATTGTCACTCAAAGGGGTGACGTTAGAGGGAAAGTCGTTTGGACTTTCCAAGGATCAACGGTCATTCCTTTGTGTGACATGATGAATTCTTGTAGACGGCCTGAGGGGACACATAAAACACACTTAAATGGGTTCAAGTGGATTCCGCACTGGTGACATCGTATGAAGACTTGTCGCAAGTCGTCTATGTGTTGTGTTTTCTTCTGCGACCGCAAGATGAGGTTGTCGAAGCAAGACAACATGATGTGAATGAGGTCACGGAAGCAGTGTGTCGTGGCACGCTGGAAGGTGGCTCCAGCATTTTTGAGGCCAAAGGGCATGACCCAGTACATGAATCTACCCCATGGGTTGTGAATGTCATATTATAATTTAGATCTTACCAATTTGAGATGCCCGAGCTGATTCTAGATCTGGGTGACTTAGGGTCCATAGAAAAACCCTAACTTTCCAAACTTGGAATATTGAAATTTTGTGTAGATAGAAAGATACATCTCCTTGAGATGAGTTGTTCAGTGAGGTCCTTTGCCAAATTCAGTGGAGGGAAACTCCAAAAACTTGATGCCCTAGTTTGCCCCAACAGTAGATATGAGGCTGAAAATGAAAATTTTTGGAATTGAATTCTGACTCCATAGAAATATGCACCCTTCTAGGGCGAGTTTCCTAATGTACTCCTTTTTCCAAATTGATGGAGAAAAAACCCAAAAAGTTGATTCCCTGGTTTTCTCCCAACACTAGTGTCTAGGTCAAAAAAATGAAAATTCTCAAAATTTGATTATGCTTCATCCAAAAGATGTGCCAAACTAGGGAGAGTTATCCTAGCCCTCTTTTTCTGATGATCTGTGGAGATAATACCTTGAACTAGGAAGCTGTAGTTTCCCGCTAATACACAATGCCTTCTTTTAGAGTGGTTGTAATACCATGTTAGAGTTTTTACTTTAATTCAATTTGATTAGGATTTTTATATGATAGAATAACAAGCACATCAAGATACAGAAGACCAATATTTTCCTCTAAGAAACCATAAAGGAGAAAACCCCGCAAACTTACTCAGAATAGTTATATTACTAATACAATATCACAAGATGGAAAAACCCAAGAATAAGAAGTCTTTTGTAGATCTCTCTCTTTATCCTCTAGCGGAATTGTCCTCTCTCTCTCTCTCTCTCTCTCTCTCTCTCTCTCTCTCTCTCTCTCTCTCTCTCTCTCTCTCTCTCTCTCCTTATGTGAACTTGAGAGTGAGTGAGTGTGTGGTAAATGAGGGAGGGTGCCTCCCTATTTATATTATTCAGTTGTGTGACTTACTTACCTACCTTGGTCAACCTCCTAACCTAACATGGACAACTTCTCCTAGGGAGACTCAAAATAAAATTTCCTTTATTTATTATGGGGACTATTTAACCAACTTACAATAGAGGTTTTACCTCAATGAACAAAATAATAATCGCATCCCAAATAGAGCAAAATCATCTTTGATGGGGGTACATGAAAATATAATAATAATATACAACATAATCGATACCAAAGTTAAATTTATAACAACATATTTTGCATAGTTCCTGAGGAAGGTACAAGGCATTAACGTGCACATATTTCGAGGTGGGAAGTACAGTCCATATAGTCGATATATGTGGGATAGAATATCTTCTCATTTTTCATGCCAGAGGAGGCCTCAACCAAACCAGGCCGATTTTATACTCATTTTTCTCAAAATTTCGAGAGGATCATAGTGTTGTTGTCCATTTCTATTTTTTACTGATAGAAAACATATTTGTTTCCAAAACTCATGTATGTAATATTTTGAAGACTAAATAATATCATCCTTCTCATTGGAAGTGGCCCAAATATGTATCCCAAGAGGGGTGAACTCTGTTATCATCTTTTGTCTACAAATTTCATGGTTTGTATATTTTTTTATTTGCTTACGTGATTTGTTTAAGCATTTACAATTTGTCATTTATAATCCTTTTAATGATATTTAACATACAAATTTTACATACAATTTATATGGGTAAAAATATCTTGAAATTTTCAGATCATTGAACCTCCCAAACATGATGCATGAGTAGTAGTACCTATCGAATACATGAGAATCCACTTTACTACCTCCAAATGCTCTTTACCTAGAATTTTCAAATACATGCTCAAAACTTCCACTTCATGTGCAATATCCGGTCTTGTGCACACCATTGCATAAATTGGGTTGCCAATTGTCGATTAAGATTGGACATGGGACATGTATTTTATTTTTTATTGTACCTTGGGACACATCTCCTTAGTCAGTTCGATATGGCTAGCCAAAGGAGTACTAATTATTTTTTCATCGTGCATTCTAAATGTTTATAACACCTCCTATATGTACTTACTCTAAGACAATGTTACATTGTGATTTTTCCTATCTCTTTTTATTCTCATACGAAGAATTTTCTTTGCAATACCCATATCCTTCATCTTACATGAACTAGCTAATTTTATTTTAGCACATTTATATCCTTCTTGTTAGACCCTGCAACAAGTATGGAATCTACATACAATAAGAAGATAGTATAGCCACCATTACATATCCTTTTAAAATAAAAACATTGGTTAAAATGGCATCTATTCTAACCTTGTTCTGTCATAAACCTGTCTAATTATCTATTCTAACTAGCTCATTTGGTTAAGGTATGGGTCTCGCTAGTACAACGACTTGGGTTGAATTCCCCTTAGGGGTAAGTTTATTGGGAGGAGACACCAAAAATACAACCAGTTGAGGGTTGGTGTGGCCTAGTTTGGGTGCGATCCCTTGGTTATTTTGATGGGTTATATGCCCCCAGGTCATGGTTTCTTGGACCAAATTCCACTCCCGCAAGTCAAGGAGATTCTAGCATAAATAAGACCTATAAAATTCAAAAACTTCAAATGTCATTGCATTGGATCTTATTTTAGGAGATATAAGCTCTTCTTCAACATGCATACTAATTTCTCCTTCCCTTTGATCTCATACACCTATGGTTTATACATATAAATCTCTTTTTCCAAATCCCCATGGAGAAAAGTTGTATTTACATCTAATTGTTCAAGTTGAAAATATCCTATTGCCACTAGACTTAAAATTGTTCTAATTAAAGTCATTTTAACAATAGGAGAAAAGGCATCGATCCTGAGGTGGGAAGTACAATCTGTATAGTCTGTATAGGTGGGGAGAAAGGTTTTCTCAATTTGCGTGCCATAGGAGACCTCAACCAAACCAGGTCGATTTTATACTCATTTTTCTTGAAATTTTGAGAGCATCGCAGTAGTGTTTCTCGTATCTATTTTTGACTGAAAAAAATAGAGGTGTTTCCAGAACTCATGTATGTAAGCTTTTGAAGATTTAATAAGATCATCCTTCTCATTGGAAGTGGCCCAGATACGTATACCAAGAAGGGTGAACTCCGTTATCATCTATTGTCTACAAATTTCATGGTTTACGTACTATTTATTTGCTTACGTGATTTGTTTAAGCATTTAAAATTTGTCATTTATAAGCCTTTTTATGGTATTTAACATACAAAGTTCACATGCAGTTTATATAGGTAAAAAGATCCTGAAATTTTCAAATCATTGGACCTCCTAAACATAATACATGAGCATTGTACCTATCAAATACCTGAGAATCCACTTTACTACCTCCAAGTGTTCTTTACCTAGTTTTTTCAAATACCTGCTCACAACTCTCACTTCATGTGCAATATATGGTGTTGTGCACACTATTGCATACGTTGGGTTTCCAACTATCGATTAATATGGGACCTTGGGCGTGTAGTTTATCTTTTCTTGTACCTTGGGACACATATCCTTAGTTAGTTCGGCATGCCTTGACAAAGGTGTACTAATTAGTTTTGCATCTTGCATTATAAATGTTTCTAACACCTTCTATATTTACTCACTCTAAGACAATATTAAATTGTGATTTTCCCTATCTCATGTTATTCTCATACCAAGAATTTGCTTTGCAACTCCCATATCCTTCATTATAAATGAACTAGCTCATTTTTTTTTAGCACATTTATATCCTTCTTGTTAGACCCTCCAATAAGTATGTGATCTACATACAATAAGAAGATAGTATATCCGCCATTATCTAGCCTTTTAAATAAACACACTGGTTAGAATGGCATCTAATATAACATTGTTCTTTCATAAACCTATCTAATTATCAGTTCTTACTAGCTCATTCGGTTAAGGTATGGGTCTCGTTAGTAGGGAGACTTGGGTTGAATTCCCCTTAGGGGTGAGTTTGTTGGGAGGAGACACCAAAAATACAACCAATTCAGGGTTGGTGTGGCCTAGGTTGGGTGCGATCCCTAGGTGATTTTGATGGCTTATGTGCTCCTAGGTCATGGTTTCTTAAACCAAGTTCCACACCCTCAATTCAAGGAGATTCTAAAAGAAAAAAAGACCTATCAAATTCAAATGCCATTGCATTGGAGGTTGATTTAGGCAATATAATCTCTTCTTGAACATGCATACTAATTTCTCCTTCCCTTTGACCTCATACACCTATTGCTTATACATATAAATCTCTTTTTCCAAATCCTCATAGAGAAAAGTTTTCTTTGCATCTAATTGTTCAAGTTGCAAATCTTTTATTGCCACTGGACTTAAAATAGTTCTAATTAAAGTCATTTTAACAACATGAGAATATATTTCATCAAGTCTTTTTGTCTCCATATTCTTTCTTCAACTTGTACACCAATTTATTCTACAACACTGTTCTATTTGCGATCAATCAAACCAAGTCTCAATTTTGGTTTATTACCAAGGAGTCCATCTCCTCTTTCATGACTTTCTCCCCCTTTTTTATGGTTTCTACCTGAATTTCTTCTTCATAAATTTTTGGTTCATTGGAATCAGTCAACAATAAATAATACAATGAAGGAGGGTATCATTCAGGGGGTCTAGTTGACCTGGAATATCTTCTAATAGAACTTGCATGATTTTGAGGTACATGTTGTCAAATTTGTGAACCATTGATCTACAGGAAAACATGAAAGATATAGGAAGGTAATTATGCAGTGGAATAATAAAAAAGAATGTACACTAAACAATAAATTCATGCCACAAATTTTAGATAAATCAGACAATAATTGCTTAGATAATCACAACATTAATATTCATTCATTAATCAATAGTACAATTATTATACAATAAATAGAATTCAAATGCTAAAGACGGGATTTGAATCTATCAGTTCTAACTTATTGATTAGCTAACTCAGTGTGTCTAAATCATTGCTGGAGATCACTAGTCTAAGTCTGGATGTCTAAATCGGTTATCTGATGAGGTGGGTGGGAAAAAGGTGCCACTCTCCCTTCATGCATGCAAAACTGGTGCTAGGCTAACTAAAAGTGATCTAACTGATTGTAACTAGAGGTTAACTCAGCATAAATTCTTACCTACCACAACCAACTGATGGAGGTTGGTGGTGGCACTCAAAGTCGGATCCTATAAAGTAGGGATTGCTCCTAGAGGCACACAAATGCATCCATGCACATGCAGTAAGTGGAAATTAACCTCTAGGTGTGCCCCACACACTCTAGTACAATAATAATAACTTCCTAAGTTAGGAAATATGACCAAATAGACTATATTGAACAAAGGAGAATTAATTAATCCTAACACACCCCCTTAATCCTAACTTTGGACAACTTGGGCCCTAGAAACTAGGACAAAATTCACCCATAAAATCTAAATGACATAAAATACTGCTTAATAAAATAAGGAAAATGGGGAAAACCTCATGGAACCCCTCCCCCCCCTCAAAATAAGCAGGTAATCGGGAAACAAGCTTCCATACTAAAGATACTTTTTTTTCTCTTTAAGCAAAAACTTGTGAAAAAATTGCTGCAATTTGCAACTCTATGGAGCAGCCATGCAAAATCATATTTCTTCTGTGCATCAACATCCTATGACTATGCATGTGAACCTTTTCATATTCTTCCAATCTGCTAAATGTTTCTTTTGGCTCTTCTTTCTATAGGAGGAATGGAATGATCCATTTTGTTCATCAGTAGGCCAAATTGTGGATCAATCTTCATCATCAAGTAACATCTCTATGGAATTTTTTTGCACCACTCTATAGGTAGTGAAGTTGTGTGAGAGAGTGCAACATGTTTGTTTTGATACTGGTACCTTGTTCTTCTTCTATCACGTAGATCCCCAACAACATTCCCAGTTGCTTTAATGATATTTTCATTCCATTTAGGCTTCTGATTTGGAATAGGAGCTGGATCTGGATCTATATCATCTTGAGGTGCAATCTCAATATCAATATTATGTTGATCTTGTTCCTCATCTTGTGAAACTGAAATATTAGACAACATATCATTATCTGCAAATGGATATGAAAGAGAGTTTTTACCTTTCATTTCGAATGGCTGTTGAGATTGTATTGGAGTTGTGTATGGAAGAAAGTGTGAGAATTCATGTTCCTTGGATGCATGATTTGCAACACCCTTCTCTATAATCTTCCCAGTTGAGATATCTAAGATATCCACTGAGTCAAGACCAAATGCAACTTGCTTTGGCGAGCAAGTATGTGTCATCTGATAAACAGATAACAAATTTCTGCAAGAGAGGGAACATAGAGTATGTTCTTGAACTCTCCATGTTCGATTTTAATAGAATCTCTCCAATAACAAAGATCTGTGAATTATCCCCCATATGAATGCTAGGTTCTCCTAAGAGATCCAGAGTACTGAATGATTCTTTGGAGGAAACCATGTGGTTGGATTCTCTTGAATCAATCAGATAGGCCTTTGACCGAGTGAATCCTGCTTTCAAAGCATGAAACCTCTCATATTATTCAATCTTATATCCAACTTCATACATCTCTGCACTTGGTGGAAGGGAAATATTGTTCTATTCAAGGATTTTTGTCAACTAGTTGATGGTCTTGTTCATGCAATGGCTCTCTGGATGAAAGCCTCTCATACAGTATGGACACTTAGACTTCTTGAATTTCTTCTTTTTCTTGGAACCTGAGGTTCCATTAGAAGATATATGATTCTCCTTTGGCTTCAAATCAATGTTTTTGGTCTCCATCCCTTTGTGCTTCCCTCTTGGTTATGCACTGTTTGGGTCTCCTACTAAGAGTTCTTGATTCTTAGAGGTCTGGATCACTCCCATTTGAACCAATTTATCTTACTCTTGTATTAAGGACTCAACAAAATCATCTAGAGAAGGAATCTTCCAATTAGTGATGGAATTTCTTCCAAAATGGAATGTAGAGACAAAGACTGATTACTCTGAGCCAACATTTCTCAACACTGACAACACAATATGCTCATATTTCCTCTCTAATCCACATTGTTTTCATTGCAGTACTAATTATTTGTACTTTGTAAAGAACTTATGAATAGTTTCGAAACTGTTGGGTTGTAGTGCAATGAATTCATTCTCCAGAATATTCCCTCGAAGCTCATATTGTTTTCCAAACAAATATTCAAGCTTTTCACAAGCTTCCTTCAGATTCCTTAGTCCCTCAATATGGAATAAAAGATCCCGAGAGATGTGAGTGCACATGAAGTCAAAGGCTTCATTAGGCCGATTCAAAAAAATGTTCTTCTCAACATACTATTGGGACTCATCTTCTATGCAATTTTCATCCTAAAAAGACCTATTTTGTGCAAGGATACCTGCATATATTCCCTCCAATCAATGTAATTGAAGGGTGTAAGGATTCTAGGTACGAGAGATGAAGAATTATACATCTTTCTATATGCTAATAATTCCATTTCTCAATAAAGTACATAGATACCTGCACAAAACACTGCAAAACCAATTCAATTCAAAATCTTGTATCATTACAAGCCTTTCCACCTCGACATGTGCACTTTCTCATATCCCATCACACCTGGATAGACTTCTCTGCACAGAATCTAGAGGGAGAAATTCTATGATTCCAATAATTATGTGGAAACTCATCTGCTTCTAGTGCAAAATGGAGATCAGACAAGGTTTGTTGCTATCCTGAACAAGGATATGATACCATGTTAAATTTGTGAACCATTGATCTACAAGAAAATATGAAAGTTGTAGGAAGGGAATTATGTAGTGGAATAATCAAAGAGAATCTACACTGACCAAGAAATTCATGCCACAAATTTCAGATAAATCGGACAAGAATTGCTCAGATAATCACAACATTAATATTCATTCATTAATAAATAATACAATGATTATACAATAAATGTAATTTGAATTATAAATATAGGATTCGAGTCTATCCATTATAACTGAATGATTAGCTAACTCAGTGTGTCTAAATCACTCCTAGAGCTCACTACTATAACTTTGGATGTCTAAATTAGTCTACAATCAGTTAAGTGATGAGGTAGGTGGGAAAAGGTGCCACTCTCCCTTCATGCATACAAAACTGGTGCTAGGAAAACTGAAAGTGAAATAAATGATTGTAACCGAAGGTTAACTCAGCATAACTACTTACCTACCACAACTAACTGATGGAGGCTGTTGGTGGCACTCAGTATGGGATCCTAGAAAGTAGAGATTGCTCCCATATGCACATAAACTCATGCATGCACATGCAGTAAGTGGTAGATAACGTCTAGGTGTGTCCCCTACTAGAATGACATAATCCAGTCAAAGCTTATGGGAATCCACTGTCAAAAGATAAATATGAATAATGATAAATTAATAATGATGATATGATCCAATGGATGATGATATCCTAGTTTTATATGCCTCGATGATGAATTTGTGTGAAGTCACATCTCTTGTGATTATTTATTTATTTATTAATTATTAGTTATTAGTAATTATATTTGTAACATTTCATTTCCCTTAAGAGAATCTTTTTCCTCAAAGCTGAATTTGCTCACAACATATTTTTTTCTTGATTTGTGTTGATGGTATGATTTCAGATATGTGATATGTATTGATCTCTCTATCTTGACGCGAGTTTGAATTCTTTTTTATGTGACGACCCTTCATGCTTGAGCGATGAACTTCTCGAACCATACAATCGATACTTACTTCCATTGCATTTAAATTCCATTTATTGCTTTTACAGGTTGGTAGAGTAAGTCCCTAAAGATGCTAACCAGTCAGTGCCTAATACTATGTCTACTTCCTTGAGTGGTAAGGCAATACAATTGAGCCGTAGGTGTAAGTGTTGTATTTGCAATGGCACCCTATGACATTTTCCTACTTATGTAATGTTTTGATTAGTGATAGTTGATGCTTCTAGTCCTTTCTTGGGGAACACAAAAACATTAAGTTACTTCTCCTTGTTGATATCAATCAAATTATGGGTACTTCCTGAATCAACCAAAATTGTAATGTTCTTATTTTTAACTATCCTAGTAAGATGTAATCTCTTTTCTCCTAGTTTCCTTGATTATGTTACTCGAAATAGGATTTGTTCATTTTTAAGGTTGTCGTGACTTTTCAACTGAGGTGAGATATATCTATCTGTGATTGATTGGCTTTCCTTCTGTCAATCGTGGTTTGTCTTGGGGATCTCTAATTCTTCCTGCTTACAAATTTGTTGAACAAATGTAACTGTCGCCACTGATACTTCTGATGAGCTCGTGTCTTCAGCGTCGAATGTATCGCATTGTCACATGCCCCAATTTGCAAAACAATTTAATGTTATTGAGGACCATTATGTTATATTTTATGCTAAGTGTGTAATTGATGACCAAGTGGGGTCAAGAATAATTAATGTATTTCAGAATATTTTATTAATAAATAAATAAATGATGAGACAATAACTCAGGGAAGCTATTAAAAGAGTGTTAATTGGTCATTTGGTGGAAAAGACTGGGTGGAGAGTATACTGACAAGTGGCAGCATCCTCAAACTACTTCTAACTGTTGCAAGTGGCAACTTCCCTATATTTGTGGTCATGATTCCCCAAGAAAGTGGAATTGGACCAGGTGGCTCATTAAGTAAAAACTGACCCAGAAGACCTAGGCATTATTATAAAACATCCCATTGAACACAACTGGGGTTGCTTGTTTTTCTGGAGAGGTGATCATTCAGTGTGAATGAAGTGCACTTGAAAAATTCGATGGAGGGGACTTATTGAAGAGGGTTTGAGGGGTTAACTGCTGAGAACTAAACTTATGCAGCTATTAGGTTGAAGTTCTTACTACTGTAAGCAGGTCTAGATTACTACTGTAATTTGACCAGTTAGGTGACAGAAGGTCTTCAGGATACATCCTTCACCCAGTACTCTACTAGGAGGACCAAGAAACAGGCTCAAGGGTCCCGAGAAAGTGCAGACTAAGCTTTCTCCAGAAGTTGGTTGGGAGGAACAACCTCCTTAAGCTGTTGTCACCTCATCATTTGACATGTTTTTACTTGTTCAAGTTATTTATTATTTATTTACTATTTTCAGCAAATGTTTACTAGTTTTTCAAAGGTATGCATGTTATTGTTTTGCTAGGGATGGGTAGATCATAAACAGTAGTGTTTATGCTAAATTAGAAGTAAATAGAAATAGATTACAATGCTGTATTTTTCCACGCCTCGTATAGGTAGTACTCTAGTACAACTGGTTGATTAAGTAAGATGATATGATTCTTTATTAACTCTGAATGAAAAATGTAATAATTTATTTTATTGTTTGCATATGATTCATTCCTTAGAAACAACAGTACATACTTTATCTATGGAAATTTATCTACATCAGACGAAGAACTGAATATATATATATAAATATTTAGTAATCATACTAATCATAGAACTATCATTAGTACTAATATTTATTTTAAACACATTAGACAAAGTTAAACAAAATAAACACAAGAACAGTAAACTAGCACTTAGGGTTTAGAACTAGGTAGTATTCTACAAGTTCTTATAATAACTTATTCCAAGATAATATTTGCTTTCTAAAACGAATGTTTTTACTGTAAACCTCAAGGAAATTTACCTAGGGTTACGAAAGATAGGTTCATCTTATTCACGAACTTGCATAAACTTACTTTTAAAATAAAATTTAACTATTGTAATTATTATTTATAAAAAGTAAAATTAGAAAAGTAATACCAAAATTTATTCTTGTAAATTCCATCTTTTTCCAGAACCGTAGGGTATTTTTAAATATTAACCCTTCTGAGTAAAACAGAGTACTAATATTACTCTTAACACAGTAAAATTTCCAATAACACATTGCACTATAAAACATTCTAAATTACATGATATTAAATTAAAATATCACTATAACAATTTGATAAAAACGAAATAAAATAAGTTTAATGGCCTTTTATAAAGATTGACTGAGGCTTAGGCCTGTTCAAAGAAAAGATTATACTTTACACAACAATAAAATGAAACAACAACTATTTCATTCAGAACAGGTAAAAACCCTATATATTTTTACAAGTCTTGACTCAGTAAACAGTCTTTCTCTTCACTTGTGAAATCCATTTTTAAAACTTATTTAACTAGGCAAAGGTCGAACAGCCTTGTCATGGCTTAAAGCTGAGTTCTAAGATGAAAGTAAAATAATTTTACATCGTTCAGGCCCTAAAGGCACTATCACTAAATCCCTAATGTCACGGCTGCTTTAGCCTTCAACCTTCTTGCACACAATACCCTCTAGGGTTTCGAAATAATACAAAAACAAACAAACAAAAAGTAACAACCTAACATGTAAACCAAGGCCGTACCTTAACTAGCAGCGAAAATTTCCCTTTTTGTTTCAAACCACCATAACACCAATGGAGGAGAAATGCTCTGTGTGCTTGGGGCTTACCAGGGTCTGTGTATTTGGAAGTTGAAGGAACGAATTCGCTTTCAACATCCAAAGTGGTAACGAAAACCTGCAAGGAGCAACCATCCATTAGTTACAAATCTTTTTTTTTAAACCATTCAAAATTTACTTAAAATGAAAACCTATGTTAGGTCGTTACCTGAATGAAGTTGAGGAAACCGGTCACTTGAGACTTCTTATTGGCACCTTGCCAGAAGCTAAGAAGACACCGAGTCAGGAACTCAAAGGGAAATGAGCATTACTCCAATGAGAACAAAGAGTACCTTTTATAAACTCTATCCACTATTTATTTTTCTGAAATAGAAAAGAGGAAAAACATATTTTACACCCTCAGTAAGCTACAGTAATCTTTACGCACCAAGAACTACCTTACAACCTCACTTAAACCAACCCACGGCGTATTGTTCTAAAAGAAACCTGCAAAAGGGAGGTATGTACGAGATTACGATGGCCACGAGCTCTCAGCTCGGCCAAAACCAACGAAGGAACCCTCACTCTATGAAGTGAATGGGTAGGGTTTAGTTTTTAAGTCAACCATCTCGTGGTTGAGACCATACCCGCGTGTCCACCGGAATAATTTGCAATTCGAGGGTGCAAGTCAATAGTTGAGGACGGTTCCTTTCTGCATCAAATAACTGTTAATCAAAAACTCTATAATCATTAAACCAATGCAATTTATATGATTTCCAATAATGTAATAATACAATGGAGTTATCAATATTTAGTGTATCACTATAGGATATAACATGAAATTTTCTTCTAGGGTTTCTTTGTTAATAAATCAAGATAAGGTAGATATGTTTATTAACTATGTTAGAGGGAAATTGTGAGAAAGACATATTTTTTACTTTTAAACTATAGTAAGAAGAAGAGCTAGTGATTCTTGGACTTAGCCTTTGGACTTGTTAGAATTGAAAGAGTGTTTGGTTAGCTAAGAACCAAAACGACATAAGAAATCTTAGTGAAATTCTAGCAACTTAATAATGAATTTATAGATAAAAGTAAAAGTAAATTGGTCATTCATTGAGAGAATAATGTTTATAGAGTCCTATAATGAAGGTAATTACGAGAGACACCAAACAGTATTGAGATATCTAAGTATCAAGCTTTGAACTATATTCTTTCTATTTACACTTAAATTTACAATTACTGTAAACAAGAATACAAGTGTTCATTAGTGTTATAATTATAAGTATCCAATTGATTTGAGGACATTTGATAGTAATTGATCATGCAGTTTTTTACTCATACATATGTAGTTTGGTTTCAACGTCTTTATGAAGTTTTAACAACATAATCAAGGTCAACATTACCTCTTATGGAGTCAAGATGCAGTTAAACTTTCTAAGTCTAGCATCATATTCATGCTAGGGTAGTATCTTCTTGACCTGAATATAAATATTATTTTCACTGAAACTTAAGCTTACCTATTAAAACCTGTAAAGAATCATCAGTCCCATTGTGTTATCTAGAAGCTAAGTAAGCCCCGAACACCTTAAGAACTTTTCCCTACTTGACAAAAGAAATCAACAGTATTTTCTAGCATCGGTAAATTACAAGTTCTTTTCTACTTTATGGAAAATTACAACTGCTAAGTTGAAAACAGTACTAACACAGTTTTTAAAGACAAGCCTCTAGATAATACAAATTCTCATAAAGAAGTAACATGTGCTTCTCTTTTAAACTGTTTTATTATCTGCTGATAGTTAGGGGTATTTTAGCGGTGACAATTGACATTTTATGTCAAAGGGAAAATTTTAAATTTTTACGAATTTTTGGGTTATTACATGTGGTATCAAAGCACAAGGTTCAAACACTAGGCCTGAATGTAGCTCAACTTGCTTATGTGGGACAGTAATATTAAATAAACATGCTGATGTTGTTTTCTTTTGAATGATACACCTAGAGAATTTTGTTTCTGAGTTAATGATAGGTATGGATAGATGGGAAGAATATGCGGATGAGGAATCTCCTTACACTGAACGAAATAATTTTCAAAAAGGACCTATACAAGAAGAGATAACTAATAATTCTTCTGAACTACTACAAATAGTTAAGGAATTAAAAACCGAGATGGAATCGTTTAAGAAAAAAAATGAGAGGATTATGAGAGCTCAAGAGGAGCTAAATCAGATTTTAATAGAAAGATTTCATATTGAGGAAAAAGATAAAAGAACTGAGTCTGAAGATATAGGTTACCAGCATAAAGATAAAAAGACTAAACAAGTTAAAAATGAAAGTAGCTCATCTTCTGAAGTATATGGTGATTTACATAAACAAAACTTTCATTATAATAGTGACAGTAGTGAAGATAATCACCATACTAGGAAGAGAAAGTTTAAACCTTACGAATAAATCTATGGGGAATTCAAGAAGATCAAGCCACCAACCTTTAATGGAGAAACTGAAAAAGGGGAAGAAGTGGAATCCTGGCTATCCAGGATGAAGAAATAATTCCAAATTTATAACTACTCTAAACAACTGAAGGTCAGGATGGCTATCTATAATCTTCCGGGAAAAGTAGATATATGGTGGAAGGACTTAAAAAGATTAAAAGTTATAAGGGAGAAAAATATAAATTGGAGTACATTTAAGAAATATTTCAAGAAGAAATTTTTATCTGAACAGTATTATGAGGAGAGGGATAAGGAATTTTACGAGCTAAAATTGGGAACAATGAATATGAAAGAACTAAATAGTAAGTTTCTAAGTCTGCTCAAGTGTGTGCCATATATTGTGGACAAGAAACCTAAGGTATAGTGGTTCCTCAAATATTTACCTTATCATATAAAGGACAGAATTGAGTATGACAATCCAAAAACATTAGAAGAAGCAATGAGAAAAGTGAATTTTTGTTATGAACATAATCATAAAAAGGAAAGTATGACCAACTGGAAGGCCAAAAGGAATAATAACTTTGAACAGAAAAAGAAATATTTTGTGCCTAATCAAAATCCTAAGAATAATAACACTAGAATTTTTCCTAGTAAAAATTTCCAAGGAAACAAAATTAATTCACAGACCAATCCAAATAATCAAAGGAATAAAGAATATGCCAACAACCACAGTAACTATACAAAGAATTTTGAATGAAAGGAACCCATAAAGTGTTGGGATCGTAATGGTCTGCATTATGCATCAGTTTTCCCCAATCGGAAGAAGATTGTTAGCAACATACACACAATACAGGAGGAGATGACTATTGGTGATTTAGCGAGGACAATGCCCGTGATCAATGCAGCATTAGAGAACCGGCAAGTAGATTATCAAACTTCCATGGTGGAAGTGAAAGGTAAGATAAATCGCATACCTATATCTATTTTAATTGATCTAGGAGCTAGTTTAAGCTATATTTCTCCTAGTTTGGTAGAAAAGTGTAAGCTTTCAGTTGAAAAGTTTGCAAGATCTTGGTTAGTTCATCTAGCTACTGGTGCAAAGAGAAAGGTAATTAGCTTTGTTAAGAATTGTGCAGTAACTATGGATCAGTTTGAAACCTTTATTAAGCTCAATGTGTTACCTTTAGGTTCATATGATATGTTAATTGGTATGGATTGGTTA
>LPNX010591388.1:670374-680917 GCA_001517045.1 Pseudotsuga menziesii | reverse complement strand
CCGAGGTATTTAAATACCTCGGTCGAGGTATTAACAAGACCTCGACCGAGGGTTTGTAAATCCCTCGACCGAGGGTTTAACAAACCCTCGGTCGAGGTCCTGTTAATACCTCGACCGACATATTAGCTCGGTCGAGGTCCTAGTCATGTAATATCCTATTTAAAGAGAGCAACCTTAAGACAAAAGCATAGGTGGTCATTACATTTTTTGAGAGTTGATGTCTGAAATGAAAACAAGGGTCATTTATCTATATTTGTAGAAATGGGTCTTGGAGTCTTAGGAGTCATAGATATGATTGATCAGATCTATGACTCCTATGACTCCTCGACCCATATCTACAGATCTACACATAAAATTTAGAGGAAGCAAAAGTAGTAATGTTTTTACATGTTTCTTCTTCAAGGTATGGGTGAATCCGCAGACCTGGGTAACTCCAATCTCCGAGCCGTCGCGTTAGTGGCTTTCTATGCATGCCGTAGCTATTTCGCAGGCTCCATGTCAATGTCAATGACAGTTATTATTGTTACTTGTCATTGACATTGACTTTGACATGGAGCCTGGGAAACAACTACGGCATGCATAGAAAGCCACTAACGCGACAGCTCGGAGACTGGAGTTACATAAAGCTCAATTATAATGAATATATTTTGCAACTTGTATCCACTTGAACACATAGTCTATGAAACTTGTATCCACTATTATTTCAAACAAACATACTAATTAGTGTAATAAGATCTAGAAAAATATACATATTCTGACAGGTTTGGTGCAGTTGTCTATGCTTGTATAGATTGTGAGTTGGTAGCAATTTATGATTTTAGAGGTTTTATTTGTGCTAACAAATAACTTATCTTCTTCTCTTTATCTTCTACTAGACCTTGGAACTTTACCATAATTGCTAGCAGTTCTTCTTTTTCTTGTTCAACATTCTTTATCTCAACTATATGAACTAGATATACATTTGAAAATTTAGCTCTTTCTTGAGTTTGGAAATATCATTGACTTTAGTTCCTATTGGAGACTTGATTTGAGATCCATCATAAGGATTAGAACTCAAGGAAACTATCTTTTCTTCCAGGTCCTTTGTATTTTTTCTTTATTTGTTATGGTTGTCCATGTTTCTACTTTTAATGTGTCTCCAACCTTATTAAGGACTTATTTCAATCTTATTTCAATCTTTTTAAATGTAACTACCTATACACATATCATGAAACTCATCTTATTGAAGAAATCAAATTTATATGAGATACCAAATTAGATACAATCTATGATATGTTCTTTTTCTCTATAGTCACTCATTCTGGTAGGGACATGTACCTTGGGTTCAACGATTTCATATATTAAGGTTTTTATTTATGTGGTCCGCTACTAATAGGATTATTTTCTAAGGAGGGATGATATGATATCTATCATCATTTATAGATTTAACACTTTCTTTTTTAATATCCTTATATATTGATTGGAAATATGTTTGAACTAGGATAAGACTTGTTTAAGTAAGATCGTTTTCCTTTTGGGGCATTGTGAACACCAACAAAGGATAATGAATGAATCTAGTTGGTGTATTTCCTCATGTTGTTGACTATTTTCAAAATTCAACAATATATTTGAGAAATTATACCCCTATGTAGTTCTCCACTAGTGCTTGATATGTTTCCTATGGTTGTATCCTATATTTCTTTGGCTAAGGAGCATGCTCATCTTGATCAATCTCCATATATGCAGTTAACTCCTTATCCCCTCTCTTTTGGTCTGATAAGTGCTCTTACTTACTCCACTCTACTGATATCTTTTGAACTTATTCAATTTCATTCCAACTCTCCTTATTGGCCACTTTCTCCCATTCTTGTATGGGTTGGAAATCATACACAACATTCTTGTTTTCTAGCCTCTGCTTTGAGATGACCTTGTGTGGGTCATAAGATGCAACTTCTGCTTTTCCCAAATTTAGTTTCTCTAGAAACTATTCGATATAGTTTAGACAAATTAAGTATTTCACCTATGAAGGGACAACAAATTTAGGGATATTACATAGCTAGGACTCTCAGAGTAAACTTGTAGGGTTTCATTTCAAAGATTAAAAGCTTATTGATCTCAATTAAAATTGAATATATTAATAATTAAACAAAATATTAATTTTCTATTTTAAATTTTTTAAATACTTCAGATAAAATAATCTCATTAAAATAATAATTAAACATAAAACATGTTTGATGACATTTAAAGTTTTAAGAAATGATAAATAAAAATAAAAATAAATAATATAAAAATGAAATTCTAAAACAATTTGACATGATAAAAATTAAGCTTGAATATGTTCCAGCAAAGGCATAGACATAGAATTTATACTATTTCCAGAATACGCAGTAGCAACAAAATTATAATTGGCAATTTGGGGAAAAAGGATTTTTAACTTATGCTTTGAACCCTAATTTTGCTCCAATGACGTGGTACGTACGTAAAAATCAGATAATGCAGAAAAAATCACCCTCTAGGGATTTCCACCGTATAGGATCGTTTCACACAAGTTAGCGGAATATTTTCTGACATGAAATCTCTAAGGGACATGCTTCGCACATTCGCAACACTTTGGCGGATGAACAACGCCGATAGGCATCACGTGTTCATCCGTCATACTCTTGTAAAATATAAAGTTCTTTGGATTTAGCTAAATTTTTCTGTAAAAGAAGTTTTAAAAGTTATCAATAAATGTAAATTGTATGTATATATTCTTAATTCTTGTGAATTTAGTTTTAAGCTAAATATGAAGTTCTCTGGATTTAGCTAAATATTTAGCCTGTTGCCTGCCATTTAATGGGACCGCAGTGAGCATGTTGTCAATTAGATTGCAAGCAGCAAAATGGTTTTAGTCAAAACTAAGTTCAATGACAATAGTATTCCCGTACATTTATTACCCACCGTAGAGCTAGGGTTTGATCCGGCAGTTCTACTTTTTGCAGCAGAAAGGAGGCATTTTATTTAGAAGGTAATCAAACCAGATACAAAAACCAGAGTGTGAAGCTAGCGCTATTATTCTCACACCTATATACTTAAATATATTTATTTCATACAAAATTTTATTTTAATATTTTTTCCTTGTAGTTTTTTATTTTTATTTTTTCAATTAAATTCATTATCTTTTTCTGTTAAAAATCTTCTCAAATTAAGTTTTTAATCAGTTTCTTGTTAATGTTATTCTCTATTAAAGTGTGTTGAATTTTCTAAATATTTGTTTAGTAAAAGTACGTAGAACACTGGCTCTTGTATATATTGATTTCCTTGGTTCATCAACCTAAAGATTTATAAAGTAAACCTTCCATTTAGGTGATGGTCTAATTATATTAAAAATGTACTATTTGAACAATATTTTTTTATTTGTATACATAAACAATATTATTTATATTTGTATATATAGGTATATGTTAGAAGTAAAAGCCACTCAAGACATTGATTAAAATAAATATATATTCATCATAACATTAATGGTAATTAGAGTAATTTATATATTTATATAAAATAAATAATATTTAAATATAAATTTAAGAAAAAAATGGGAATATATATATTTGAAAAAAGACAATCCAAAATAATTAATAGTGAGCATCTAGAGCGCATGTCACTTTCCAGCTAGGCTAAGAAACAAATCTTTCTAGTTCACTTAAATTAACCAATGTTGCACTGTAAAAAATAATATTGGCATTTCTTCCCGTGATCAACCAATTATAACACTCTTCCACTTCCTTTAAGATCTTCCATTTCTCTATTGAGTCAATCATGTCATTGATTTTGTTGAATTTTGATGGAGTCATGTTGAACTTTTGACCGACAATAAATCTCTTGTGAGAGATGTACTCAAGGACATATACAAATGCCATTAGTTGTACTTTGTAATAGATCAACTAAACTCGGTGCCATAGGTAATATTCAATATTGAAAAAATTGCATTTCAAAACTTGCAAAGTTTGTCAATGGGTGCTTGGTTGGTTAGTAAAGTAAGGGTGTTTCTATTTTCCCACCGTAAAGAAAATTTGAAGGGTGAAAAATATTTTGAAAATATTCATGAAAATTATGTTCCTAATGTCAAAGATCATGTGGTTTCTACGTTTGTGACTAAATAAAATGAAGTTAGGGTAGTTCCAAACACTTCTTTGCATTAGAATTCCATTCTAAAGAAGAAAAGAAAGCCCTTGAATAAACATAATGCAAGGTTATCAACTCTACCAGAGAGATCAAATAATCAAATAAAGATAAATATATGCACGGAAGAAGAAAATATTCTTGAATTATTATCTAGAGTAGATCATCGAAATAAAATGACACAAATCAGAGGAAGGACACTGTGTTTGCCACCAAAGGCTGATAAATATCGATTGTGAATTGAAAAAACATACGTTAATGAATATTATTCACATAAATATGGATCATGCAATCTACTATGAATTTCAAAACCTATGTTAATGATTAATACTCACTTCCTTTGATGAATGTCGATGCCATATTAAAAAAAATGGTGCTAGAACCTGCACTGTAACAGGTGAATTAACTAGATATGGACATTCCCTTATGCCTCTGGAAATTGCCAAAGACCTTGAAAGAAGTCATATAAAGAACTAATCTATGTGGAACAGAGCCCCAACAAAGAAAATAATTATGTGGCATTTTTAATCAGAGGATTAACCGCAAGAATACTTGGAGATGTAAGTACGATCAATGAAACTCTAACCTAGCATCACCACCGGAGCTCAAGAAAGAATATTGAATGCAACAGAATGTAGGACCTATGCTTGAGTCAAATGATTTGAATGAAGAGGATTTTTTTTAAATCCCATATTTACCCAAAGAAAAAGAATTAGACCAGACAGTGTACCACTTGGAACTAGAAGGGACTATAGAGAATTCCATAGAAATACCAAATATATGTAGCAATGGATAGTCAATAAGAAGATTATTAAGCCCCTTCATATAAGCTAAAGGGATTTTTTAGCTAAACACATGTTTTCATATCCCATGCATTTGTCTATTATAGAACTATTCCCTTCTGCCCCTGCGAACTCTTTTTATAATTTTTTTTACACAAGCACCTCGACCGAGGTCCATACCTCGACCGAGGGTTAATAAATACCTCGACCGAGGGTTAAGAAATACCTCGGTCGAGAGCTGAACAAAACCTCGGTCGAGGGCTTGATAAAAGCTCGGTCGAGATATTAAAACCTCAGTCGAGGGCTTGTTAAACCCTCGACCGAGGTACGTTTTTATGTTTTTGTTGAAATGCGCTTGCCAAAAAGTGTTACCCAGGTCCGCGGATTCACCCTAGAACAACATAGGTGGTCTTGAATTGCTTTGATAAAACCTTCACTTGCATAAATAGTGATGGAAAGATTATAAATGTAAAGGGAATCCCTAGGAAGACACTCGTAAGGCAGATTTCTGCCTTGCATCTTAAGAGAGTTGTTAGGAAAGGTTGTAAGGCTTTTTCCGTAACAATAATCGATGAAGAAAATACTAACAACATAGATAAATTAAAATTGGAAGATATTTCGATTCTAACGGAATAATGAGATGTATTTCCGGAAGAAATTTTGAGACTTCCTCTGAAACGAGAATTAGATTTTACTATTGAGCTAGTACCTGGTGTAGTGCCCATCTCAAAGGCCCCTTACCAGATGAATATACTAGAATTAAATGAACTTAAGTAACAGTTAAAAGAAATCATTGATAAGAATTACATTAGACCCAATGTGTCTCCCTGGGGGGCACCTGTCATCTTTGTTAATAAAAAGGAAGGAACTCTACGACTATGTATAGATTATCGTCAACTAAATAAAATGACTATCAAGAACATATACCCATTACTTCGCATAGATGATCTATTTGATCAGCTATGTGGAGCCACGGTGTTTTCAAATATTGATTTACGATCTGGATACCACCAAGTCCAAATCAAGGATGAAGACATCTTTAAAGCAACCTTTAGGACTCGACATGGACATTACGAGTTTGTCATTATGCCATTCGGTCTTACTAATGCCCCAGCTATTTTTGTGTGTCTGATGAATAATGTAATGCACAAATATATGGATAACTTTGTGGTCATATTTATTGACGACATCTTAATTTACTCAAAGTCTGAAGAGGTACATAAATAACACTTAAAAATTGTCTTGCAAGAGTTACGAGAGCATCAAAATTTTGCAAAATTTAGTAAATGTGACTTATTTAAAGATAAAATCTAGTATTTAGGTCATGTGGTGACTAAAGAAGGAATTTATGTCGACCCCAAAAAGATAAAGGAAATCGAAGATTGGCCAATCCTGAAAGACATAACTGACGTCCAATCATTCATGGGGATTACTGGTTATTATTAGAGATTCATTGAAGGGTTATCAAGAATTGCAAATCCTATAACCTCTTTGCAGAAAAAGGGGAAGAAATTTGATTGGAATCAAAAGTGTGAAGATAGTTTTAAAAAGTTAAAACATTTTATAGTATGTACTGACGCATGCAATGACGGTTTAGGTGGAGTATTAACTTGGGAAGGACACGTCATTGCTTATGACTATAGGAAGTTGAAGATTCATGAGAAAAATTATGCGACCTATGACTTAGAATTAGCTGATGTCATACATGCCTTAAATATGTGGCGTCATCATTTAATAGGAAGGAAGTTTATACTAATGACAGATAATAAAGGATTGAAATATCCGTTGGATCAATCTAACTTGAATGCTAGGAAAGCTAGGTGGCTAGCTTTTCTGAGTGAATATGATTTTGAAATTCAACATATTAAAGGAAAGGAGAATAAGGTTGTTGATGCATTAAGTAGAAATGCAAGGCTGAATTTTACAGTAGCCATCAACACTTATACGACAAACTTGAAAGAACAGCTAGAAGATGGAATAGAACAAGATGAAAATTTTTGAAAATTACAATCAAAAGTAAAAGAAAATTTAATAGAAAGTCTAAGTACAGGGTATGGCTTGAATGAAAAAGGATTATTATTGTATAAAGATAGATTATACGTACCTAATGTACCTAATATTAAGCTGTTAATTTTAAATGAAGTTCATAAAACTCCTTATTCAAGGAATCTGGGTTATCAGAAAACCATAACCACGCTAAGAAAGGATTATTTTTGTCCAAACATGAAAAATGAATTGGTAGAATATATTGCTAAGTTCTTTGAATGTCAGCAAGTAAAAACTGAAGATCAGCATCCAGCTGAGCTACTTCATCCATTGCCTATTCCTAGCTGGAAATGGGAGATAATTAGCCTTGATTTTATCATGGGACTACCTAGAAATCAGAACTTAAATGACTCAATAATGGTAGTTGTTGATAAGTTGAGTAAAGAAACCCATTTTATACCTGTAAAAACTACTTATAAAGCTGCAAATATTGTTGATATTTTCTTAAAACAAATTTTTCAGTTGCATGGAATACCAAAGGTGATAATTTCAGATCAAGACCCTAAATTTACAGGTAATTTTTGGAAATATTTGTTTAAAGGGTTAAATACTACGTTAAACTTTAGTACCTCTTTCCATCATCAAACTGATGGACAGACTGAAAGAGTAAATCAGGTATTGGAAGATCTACTTAGAATGTATGTAAAGGAGCAGCCAGGTAAATGGGAAGATTATTTACACCTGGTAGAATTTGCTTACAATAATCATTATCAAGCTTCAGCTAAATATATTCCCTTTGAAATTTTGTATGGAAGGAAATGCAACACTCCCATCTCTTGGAGTAATCCAGCGGACAGGTTAGTATTAGGACCTAAATTATTAAAGAAGATGGAGTTAATTGTAAAACAAGTACAAGATAACTTGAAAGTTGCGCAAGATCGACAGAAAAGCCAAGCAGACCTTAAACGAACTCCAAAGGAGTTCTAGGTAGGAGAACATGTTTTTTATTATGGTGAGACCTAAAAAGATTTCTCTGAGGTTGGGTAGTTGTGCTAAGCTAGTACCTCGATATTGTGGTCCTTTTGAAATACTGTCCAGGATAGGATAGGTAGCATATCAGTTAGCTCTACCACCAAATATAAGTGTTCACAATTTTTTTCACATTTCTGTATTAAAAAATTATGTACATGATGCTACTCGTGTTATTAATTGGAATGATGTGTAGGTGGAACTTGAAGGTGATTTTCTAGTGGAACCGCATTGTATCCTCGAAAGAAGGGAGATCTCGCTTTGGAATCGCACCATTGGTCAAGTGAAGGTGCAATGGAAGAACCTTAGTCCAGAAGAAGCCACCTGGGAATTGCAAATTCATATGTAGGATGCATATCCAATTCTATTTCAGGGGAACTCTGAGGACGAGGAATAAATAACATCGAGGATGATGTTATAAATTAAAGGGGTGTGTATGTCACATGCCCCAATTTGCAAAACAATTTAATGTTATTGAGGAACATTATGTTATATTTTATGCTAAGTTTGTAATTGATGACCAAGTGGGTTCAAGAATAATTAATGTATTTCAGAAAATTTTATTAATAAATAAATAAATGATGAGACAACAACTTAGGGAAGTTGTTAAAAGAGTGTTAACTAGCCACTTGGTGGAGGAGACTGGGTGGAGAGTACAGTGACAAGTGGTAGCATGCTCAAACTACTTCTAACTATTGCAGGTGGAAACTTCCCTATATTTGTGGTCATGATTCCCCAAGAAAGTGGAATTGGAGTAGGTGGCTCATTAAGTAAAAATTGAACCAGAAGACCTAAGCATTATTATAAAATTTCCCATTGAAGACAGCTGGGGCTACTCATTTTCCAGGAGAGGTGATCATTCAGTGTGAATGAAGTGCACTTGAGAAATTCGATGGAGGGGACTTATTGAAGTGAGTTCGAGGGGTTAACTGCGGAGAACTAAACTTATGCAGCTATTAGGATGAAGTTCTTACTGCTGTAAAAAGGTTTGGATTACTACTATAATTTGACCAGTCAGGTGATAGAAGGTCTTAAGGATACATCCTTCACCTAGTACTCTACCAGGAGGACCAAGAAACGGGTTTGAGGGTCCTGAGGAAGTGTAGAGTAAGCTTTCTCCAGGAGTTGGTTGGGAGGAATAGCCTCCTTAAGCTATTGTCACCTCATCATTTGATAGGTTTTTATTTGTTCGAGTTATTTATTATTTATTTACTGTTTTCAACAAATGTTTACTAGTTTTTCAAAGCTATGCATGTTATTGTTTTGTTAGGGATAGGTAGATCATAAACAGTAGTATTTATGCTAAATGAGAAGTAAATAGAAATAGATTACCATACTGTATTTTTCCACACCTTGTATAGGCAGTACTCTAGTGCAGCTGGTTGATTAAGTAAGATGATATGATTCTTTATTAACTTTGAATGAAAAATGTAATAATTTCTTTTATAGTTTGCATATGATTATTTACTTAGAAACAACAGTACATACTTTATCTATGGAAATTTATCTACATTAGACAATGAACTGAATATATATATCTTTAGTAATCATACTAATCATAGAACAATCATTAGTACTAATATTTATTATAAACGCATTAGACAAAGTTAAACAAAATAAACATAAGAATAGTAAATTAGCACTTAGGGTTTAAAACTAGGCAGTATTCTACAAGTTCTTATAATAACTAATTCCAAGATAATATTTGCTTTCTGCACTAAAACATATGTTTTTACTGTAAACCTCAAGGCAATTTACCTAGGGTTACGAAATACAGGTTTCATCATATTCAAAAACTTGCATAAATTTGTTAGGATATTTAGACACTTAGGAGTTAGTTAAGATCAACTTGTGTAATATATCCGTTAGGTAAAAGTGTGTTTCTTTAGTATGCATTTGTAAATATTCTAATCTGACGGTCACGATATGTTCTAGACATAGAGTGATCCGACGGTTCAACTTCTCTTAGACCATACCTACCATTGATCCGTGGCTTAACACCCGATTGGTCTATGATCTCTATTTAAAGAGCATAGAGGGTCCTTGGCTAGTTGATCGATTATGAGAAGCTCATGTAACTTTCTTTCTTTTGCATAATAAATTGCTCCGAAGTAGCTATTTGGTCGGGGTCGTGGACTGTTTCCCTCTCGAGGGTTTTAACCACGTGACAAACATTGGTGTATTGATCTGTGATCTGTTTGTGTGAAGCGGCTATTCTTGGTTTTTGGTCCTTTGGGAGTACCCTTTGTACCCTAACATGGTATCAGAGCTTTTATGAAGAGCCGCTTTCGGTTTTGATCAAGATCTGGAACCGGTGTTGACGAAACTTTAAAAGGGTTTCTGGTTCTAGTTTTTCTGTGCATTTGTGGCCTGTGGGAGCTATTCCATTGCATCCGGAGCGCCGTTTCCATTGGGAAATAGTTTTCGTTTCACCGAAAACTGTTTCCGTTTGTTCCAGAAACACCCATTTCGGCAAATCTGAAGGTATAATGTTACAGTGACGGTTTTGTTTTTTTTTAAATCTCTCATATTTTATCAGTTTATTATTAGATCTTTTTTTTTAGTCTCGGACTATTTTTTTCCCTGGATGCGTATGCTCTTTGCCGTGC
>LPNX010591388.1:571061-666214 GCA_001517045.1 Pseudotsuga menziesii | reverse complement strand
ACGTGACAAACATTGGTGTATTGATCTGTGATCTGTTTGTGTGAAGCGGCTATTCTTGGTGTTCGGTCCTTTGGGAGTACCCTGTGTACCCTAACAAAATTTACTTTTAAAATAAAATTTAACAGCTGTAATTATTATTTATAAAAAGTAAAATTAAAAAGGTAAAACCAAAATGTATTCTTTAAATTCCATCTTTTTCCAGAACCGTAGGGTATTTTTAAATATTAACCCTTCTGAGTAAAACAGTTTACTAATATTACTCTTAACACAGTAAAATTTCCAATAACACATTGCATTGTAAATCATTCTAAATTACATGATATTAAATTAAAATATCACTATAACAATTTGATAAAAACGAAATAAAATAAGTTTAATGGCCTTTTTATAAATATCGATAGAGGCTTAGGCCTGTTCAAAGAAAAGATTATACTTTACAAAATAGTAAAATGAAACAGAAACTATTTCATTCAGAACAGGTAAAAACCCTATATCTTTTTACAAGTCTCAACTGAGTAAACAGTCTTTCTCTTCACCTGTGAAATCCATTTTTAAAACTTATTTAACCAGGCAGAGGTTGAACAGCCTTATCATGGCTTAAATCTAAGTTCTAAGATGAAAGTAAAAGAATTTTACATCGTTCAAGCCGTAAAGGAATTGTCACTAAAACCCTAATGCCATAGCTTCTTTAGCCTTCAACCTTCTTGCACACAATACCCTCTATGGTTTCAAAGTAATACAAAAACAAACAAACAAAAAGTAACAACCTAACATGTAAACCAAGGTCGTGCCTTAACCAGCAGTGAAGCTTTCCATTTTGGTTTCAAACCACCATAACACCAATGCAGGAGAAACCCTCCACATGCCCGAGGCTTATGAGGGTCTGCATATTTGGAAGTTGAAGGAACCAATTCACTTCCAACATCCAAAGTGGTACCGAAAACCTGCAAGGAGCAACCATTCATTGGTTACAACATCTTTTTTTAAAAACCATTCAAAATTTACTTAAAATGAAAACATGTGTTAGGTCGTTACCTGAATGAAGTTGAGGAAACTGGTCACCTAAGATTGCTTATTGGCACCTTGCTAGAAGCTAAGAAGATGCTAAGTCACGAACCCAAAGGGAAAAGAGCATTACTCCAACGAGAATGAACAGTACCCTTTTATAAACTCTATCCACTTTTTATTTTTGAAATAGCAAAGAGGAAAAATAGTTTTTACACCCTCAGTAAGCTGCAAGAATCTTTACACACCAAAGAACTGCCTTACAGCCTCACTTAAACCAGCCCACAACGTATTGTTCTGAAAGCAACCTACAAAAGGGAGGTATGTACAGGATTACGATAGCCACGAGCTCTCAGCTTGGCCAAAACCAACAAAGGAACCCTCACTCTATGAAGTGAATGGGTAGGGTTTAGTCTTTTAAGCCAACCATCTCATGGTTGAGACCATACCCACGTGTCCACTGAAATAATTTGCAATTTGAGGGTGCAAGTCAATAGTGGAGGACGGTTCCTTTCTGCATCAAATAATTGTAAATCAAAAACTCTATAATCATTAAACCAATGCAATTTATATTATTTCCAATAATGTAATAATACCATGGAGTTATAGATATTTAGTGTAACACTATAGGATATAACATGAAATTTTCTTCTAGGGTTTCTTTGTTAATAAATCAAGATAAGATAGATATGTTTATTAACTATGTTAGAGGGAAATTGTGAGAAAGACAGTTTTTTTACTTTTAAACTATAGTAATAAGAAGAGCTAGTGATTCTTGGACTTAGCCTTTGGACTTGTTAGAATTGAAAGAGTGTTTGGTTAGCTAAGAACCAAAACAATATAATAAATCTCAGTGAAATTCTAGCAACTTAATAATGAATTTATAGATAAAAGTAAAAGTAAATTGGTTATTCATTGAGAGAATAATGTTTATAGAGTCCTATAATGAAGGTAATTGCAAGAGACACCAAACAGCATTGAGTGATCTAAGTATCAAGCTGTGAACTATATTCTTTCTATTTACACTTAAAATTGCAATTACTGTAAACAAGAATACAAGTGTTCATTAGTATTTTAATTATAAGTATCCAATTGAGTTGAGGGCATTTGATAGTAATTGATCATGCAGTTTTTTACTCATACATATGTAGTTTGGTTTCAACGTCTTTACAAAGTTTTAAGAACATAATCAAGGTCAACATTACCTCTTATGGAGTCAAGCTGCAATTAAGCTTTCTAAGTCTAGCATCATATTCATGCTAGGGTAGTATCTTCTTGGCATGAATATAAATATTATTTTTATTGGAACTTAAGCTTACCTGTTAAAACCTGTAAAGAATCATCATTCCCACTATGTTAGCTAGAAGCTAAGTAATCCCCAAACACCCTAAGAAATTTTCCCTACTTAACAAAAGAAATCAACAGTATTTTCTAGCATTGGTAAATTACAAGTTCTTTTCTACTTTATGGAAAATTACAACTGCTAAGTTGAAAACAGTACTAACATAGTTTTTAAAGACAAGCCTCTAGATAATACAAATTCTCATAAATAAGTAACTTGTGCTTCTCTTTCAAACCATTTTATTATCTGCTGATAGTTAGGGGTATTTTAGCGGTGACAATTGCCATTTTATGTCAAAGGAAAAATTTTAATTTTTTACAAATTTTTGGGTTAACACATGCATTCTCTTGACGCCTCTACTTCCTTCCCATTTATTATTTTGCAATGAACCATGCGATGGGTTTTCTATTTATGACCTGGTATCCAATCTTCTCCGCATCAATGACCATTCGTCTTCTTTTTACTGTTACTATTGAAGCAGTCGGTTGATGTTTTTGAACCCTTTTAGAATTCATAGCCATATGACTGAGATTTGTTGCACTGGTGACCACGTGACCATATATATTTGCAATATCTATATTGTGCCTCTTGTTGTTGCAGATATCCTCTGTCAAGGTTTCCTTGTCTTTATCTCTTAAAATTTTCCTCAATAATTTTTGCGTTGTGTCATTCCTTATCCAGATTGGATATGTTATGTAATTGTAACTCTTCTCTTATGTAAGGTTTAAGACCAGATAGATATGTCTGGAGATGTTGATCATTTGTTAATTCTGGTACTCTAGTTGCTAGGGATTCCCTCTTGTATGTGTATTCTTCCACGTCACCTTTTTGTTGTTACCTAGCAAACTTGGAAAATAAGTCCTTCTTGGTTACACCTTGAAACCTTTTAAGAAGATCATTTTTAAAGGTGTTCCAATTAAATGAACAAAATCGAGTTGTCTTCTTCCACCACATGTACCAATTGTACGCATTTCCCTCTAACGTCATGGTGGCATACTTAATCTTCTCACTGTCGTAGGGTATGTTATGGATATTGAAGTATTCCTCGGCCTTATTGATCCATGCGACGCATTATTTCTCATCTCCATCAAATTTGGGTAACTAAAGTTTTACCCTTATCTGGTATCTGTGTGCTTGGGGAATTGATATCGACGGAATATTAAAGAGGGGAACTTCGTGTGGTGGCGTTGTGTTGGGTTGGCCCAGTGATTTAAACGTATTTGGAGGAGGTGTATTGAAAGGGTCTAGGTTATTTCTAGGTGGGGGAATTGAGGTGTGTGATGGTAGTCTCTCCAAGAAAACATTGAGAGTTTCTTGCGGTTTCTTTTGTTTGCCTGTAGTGTACCGATGCCTTGATCTAGTCCTGCCTTGAACCTTGTTAGATCATTATTGTTTTTGTCGATGTCTTCCTTGAGTTGTGCATATCTCTTGTTGATTTTTTTGTCTAATTGGTCCAATTTGGCATTGAAATCTCACATTCTGGAAACTGTTGGGATTTTCTCTGCAGTGAACCTTGATTTATTTTTATTGGTTGTTTGAAGCCAGCCCACCACCTTTTTCTATTTATAATACAATAAAAATATTTTTTTATTATAATATAAAATAATAATTTTTTATTTATTTAATAATAATATTAATATATGTTATTATAAATAATAAAAAATTGCAGACTAATCAAGCATGCGAGTAGGCCATGGAAGAATGGAGCGGGAGTGGAGGGAAGGGGGGGAGTGGCGCACAGTGGAGGAGGGCGCACAGAGGGATGGGTGGAGGTTGATGGAGGTTGCAGCAGTGGCGAAAATGGAGCGGCTAGGAGGAGATGACAAGGGAATGCGGGTGGTGGGAACGTGATGGTGGGGACGCAGCGGTGGGAAGGTAGACTATGGGGACGTGGCTGGGAGAGTGGTTGGGATGGAAGGTAGGAGGGAGGTGAAGGGGAGCGCATACTGGAGGGGCGGATGAAAATGGCATGAGGAGGAGTCGTGGGCATGGGGAGGGTGGAGTGGGAAGCAACACGGGTCTGTGTAGTGTGGAAATGGAAAGGTGGGAAAGTCGATGGTTACGTGAGAGAGAAGCTACACGAGAGTGGCAGTTGGGAAGGGGGAAGACACAGGCTGGGAAGAATGGCAGCGTGGAAATAGGGAAGGGGAGCATAGGAAGAGAAAGGAGAGAGTGAGGGAAGAGAATGGAGGTCGGCACAGAAATATGGATGGCGGAGATATGGAGCGGATATGGGATGAAAAACACAGAAGTTTTGAGGGGCGATGACAAGGCAGAGAAAAGCTATGTGGGTTGAACATGGATATGATGGTGAGTTTGTAGGAGTGGGGAGCTTGTAGATGCGAGAAATGGGAGGATGAGTGGAGATGGGATCGGGAACATGAGCATAAGGATGGTGGAGAAATGGAGGTAATGGCTTGAATTTGGACGTCGGCTGGTGCAGGCGTCCTTAGCTCTGATACCACTGGAATGACTGAATCCAGTCAAAGCTGATGCAAATCTGTTGCGAAAAGATAAATATGAATAATGATAAATTGATAATGATGATATGATACAATTGATGATGATATCCTAGTGTAGCAGGGAAGAATCCCTAGCTACATGTAGAAGCACCTACCTTCCGTCTATAGGACGGAAGGGTAGAGTCAACTGAATGGAAGGGAACCTTCCATGAACTGTTAACAATAAACTATGGAGAACCTATAGCAAAAAACGTTAGAAATAAACTGAGCATAAACGAGATATATAAACTATAAATTGAAAATCAACACAACACATTGAGATCATTATACCTCGGATATTTCTGGAATATGGGCCACCATGCCCTAGCTCAGGAAGCTACCTCTCTCTACTGGTTTGAGTGGTATGGAGAAATGCTCAACATACAAGAAATTAGACTAGTGGAGCAAAGGGAATGAGAGGGATGAATGTCTTGAGAGAGATGGCTCCTCAAGGCACTCATACGGGCAGAGTAACGGTAGGCAGAGAATGAGTGTTTTGAGAGTGACCCCCACCCCTGTATTTATAGATTTTTTAAGTTTTAGGGTTTTTTGCCCTTGGTCATGGTTTTAATCCCTTTCTAGGATTTTAAGCCCCTTTCCGCCTCTTTTTAGCTCCCTTCGGGGTTTTTAGCCCCCTATTTAGGGGTTTAGCCCCTTGGTGAGCTATTTTTGGCTCCTTTATGGGTTGTTAAGCCCTTTTTGATGTTTTTTGAGCCTTTGAGGGGAAAACATAGGTTAAGAAAGGGTGTGGGGGTCAATACGGGTTAGGAAATGGATGCCTTTATGTGGTGTATACCATATGTAGCAAGTCGGGTGATTTTTTGGGTTAACACTTAGTTTTATATGTCTCGATGATGACTTTGTGTAAAGTCACATCTTGTGTGATTATTTACTTATTTATTAATTATTAGTAACTATTTTTCGTAAGACCCACACTCTAGTACAGTAATAATAACTCCCTAAGTTAGGAAAAATGACCAAATAGACCATATTGAACAAAGGAGGATTAATTAATCCTAGCACATGTTGGTGCTATTCTTGTTGTACATTCTTGTTTTTTTGAACCTTAGGAATTTCATTTTATTTGACTTCATTAAGCACTATGTATTATGTGTTTTCTTTTTCATGCTTGTTTCCATACAATTGATATTTATGCATGATATTCTCATTGCATACCACATCTCCAATCCTAATGATTTTATGATTTTCATAATCCTATAAGCAATAACCAAAATCATTCACTTCGTATCCAGTAAAAGTACACTTCCTGGATTTTGCATCGATATTTGTTCTACTTTCTATATTAATATGGACAAATGATTCACAACTGAAAGTATTCAGAAATGAGTAATTTACAATTTTACTTAGACATGCCTCTTCTAAAATTTACACCATCCAAGAAGCTTGAAGGCCCTCTATTTATTAAGTAAACAAGGGTATCCACAACATCTACCCAAAACTATAAGGGAAATCCTGGATGCAATCTCATACTCCTTGTGCTCTCCATGATTGTCATGATCATCCTTTTTGACACACCATTTTCTTGTGGTGTTCCTAGAACCCTCTTCTCCTTACGAATCCCGTTGTTTCAACAGTAATTGTTATCTATAAAGTCTGCGCTAGACTGCAATAGTGCAAAGTTAGTCCACCTCAGCTATTTTAGTGATTTAGATTAAATTTTTGGTCAAGTGGGTCATATAGGTTGGGTGTCTTGGATGAAATATCAAGCATATATTTAATTAAATAACAACACTTCCTAGTTTCATAGGCATACACTTTGAAAGATAGACACTTAATAAACAACATGAAAATGAAGAAACATAATAGAGGTATGAACACATAAGCTTACAATCCATCCAACTTATACATTAATTAAGAAGACATTTAGACTCAAAATAATATTTTGAGTTAGAATACAATGTTTGCATACAAACTTCAATTCACATGCAATTAACAATAAATGATTTATTTCAATTAGATTTGAAACACGTATGGAAATCAATGCAATGTAGAAATCATATTTGTATTAATGATGAGAAGAAGTAAATCGAATACAGTAGGAGCACCGTCTAACTATTGGAGTCATTTACCCAAAATGCACACTTAATTTGGTCAATTTGTCCTTGTTAAACCACTATCCTAAGTTTAATTGACTTAATCGGCATCAGATGAGCACTCTATGACATAAACATGAGTACAACCACGCCTACCTTCAAGTAGGGAGGCTAACTGGGCTTCCTCCTTCAATCGGGGAGCCATTCGGGGGTGATCTGAGTGTCATAAATGCACCTAATTGCTAACTGTTTGTTACAATCAGTTAAGCTAAGTTGTGTAGGCACCTCCATTTCATTTATTGATTATTTTTATTAATATTTATGAACTAGAGTCAACTAGGGCACCTCCAACCACTTCTGATGACCAGCTTGACTTTAGTTAACCTCATCGGGGTTCATTGGAGTTAATGATGCGCTACCACTTGTTGATTCACATGCAGTGACATGTGACTGAGCTACGCTCAGTTAGAATCAGTCATCCATTGCACTCTAATACAGTTAGGGCTCAGTTAAGTCAATCACGGCTTGATCATTGGGTTAACTAGGTTTGTTTACTATGGTTGGAATTCAGTTAAGCTACACGCATTCATTCAATTCAAATGAACTCCTTGGGAATTCGAATTGTCTTGGAATTCATGCACCTTTCATGATCATTGTATTGTAATTACTCATTCTTTATTGAATATACAGAGCTGCTACTCCAACTGCAACACCATTATTCCCTTTTCATGCTTAATTGTCGGAAATCTCTTATGAGACTGTGTTTTAGTCCCTATATTATTGTGATAGATTAATATGGTATCAGATCTCATGGTAGGACGGAGCTCAGATCTCTCAGAAACATGGTTTTTGACAGATCTTGCATGAAAAATTGAGCAAAAATCTCAAAATTCCGGCATTGCACCAGAAGCAAAGGCTTACCACTTAATACCCCAAGTTAAGGAATTGTTGATCAATCTTTCTTGATCAACTATGCTGAGTGTGATGAAAGCCTAAAATGTGTAGGCTGTTTGACCTTACGGTGCCCCTTTTGTTGTGATTTGCAGGTTTTAATAGGTGAAAAGCATTCTCTATAGCAGTTTGAGATGGCTTCTTCCGTCGAACTCTTGACTCCGTTCAATTTCCATTCATGGAAAGGAGATATGGAGATCCAACTACATGCCAGAGGACTCTACTAGGTCACTATGGACACTGAAGAAGAGCCTACTCATGTGATATACAAAGCTAGATTCGTGAACAAGAAAGATGAAGCATTTAGATTCGTGTGCCTCTCTATTTCTAGGGATCTTCTTTTCCACCTCTCGGGATTGAAGACTCCAAAGGAAATTTGGGACAAATTGGACACTCTGTATGGAAAATAGGATGATTTGATAGTTTACCAGCTTGAAAATGAGTTGATGTCTGTCCAACCTTCTAATTTCGAGACCTTAAATTATTTTTTCACAAAGTTCAAGTACATTGTCTTACTATTGAAGCAGTGTAAGGTGGAGAAGGAGGATGATCATCTCATCCTCGTCATTCTCTATAAAATTGGAGCTGATTATTCGGTGTTTATATCTACATTCTGTGTGGGGAAGCTCACAACCCCTGGATGGAAGATACCTTCACTCAATGCCTTCATTGAGTCCCTAACAAGTGAACATGATAAGCTTGTCCAGATGGGGATCATCATATCCTCCCGTGATCAATCCCTGTATGATTCGGGGCCCAAAGATATTAAGGGTAAAGGAAAGTAGTAGAAGAACCCAAAAGCCAAATTTGAAGCTCCTAAGCCTAAAGTTGAAAACCAGCAGCATGAAAAGCCTTCTGGCTCGAATAAGAACAAAAGCAAAGGGCATCATGGAAATGAAAAATTCAAGTGTTCATACTTCGGGAAGGGATTCCACCCTGAATATGCCTGCATGAAAAAGAAACTTGATGAAGCTACTTCTCTTCTTGAGAAAAATCACATCAATATTCATGAAATATTTCAGAAGAGAGATCAGCAAGATCGGGAACCACGACATGAAAGAGGTCATGCTCTCATGGCAAGCACTTTGAAGTCCAAAGATATCTTGATAGATTCTGGAGCTTCGAATCACATGATGGCTGAAAGAGACTCTTTCTCATCTTTGGAGATCGGCAAATCCATTCCCATCCACATGGGAGATGACTCCATAATCATATCCAAAGGACAAGGTACTGTAAATCTTGAGCATGGTTATTTTTCCAATGTTCTGTATGTACCATCTCTTGCATCAAACCTCCTAAGTGTTTATTAAATGACACATACGGGCGTTCCCAAGAGAGTCTCCTTTATCCCAGATGATGTATAGATCATAGAACTTGCATTCTAAAAACTTGTAGCAAAAGGCCTTGCAAACCATCATCCAAAAGCCTACGAGTTCTCCCATTTTGTGGCAGATGCAAAGCCCACCACATTGCTGACTCATGGAAATGATGTTAGTAGACTGTGGCATGAGAGGTTCAGCCACCTAAAATTTAAGTAATTACATCAATTACAGAATAATTCCATGGTTGAAGGCCTCTTGGTCATCAAAGCTACCACCGGAATTTGCAAGGGTTGTGTTGTTGGAAAGCACCCTAAGCATAAGTTTGATCGGGGGAAGGCAAGCCAAGCATCATGCATCTTTGGGGTTGATGCATTCTAATATCAATGGACCCATGCCTACCACATCCATGAATGGATAAAGGTACGTTCTCACTTTCATTGATGACTTTTCCAGCTACACATGGGTCTTTTTTATCAAAAAGAAGTCAGAAGTCTTGGAACAATTCACTGAATTGAAGGATTTGATTGAGAATGAATCTAGCAAAAAGATCAAGATTTTGAGATCTGATAATGGCGGGGAATATATTAGTAATGATTTACTGCATATATTTTCCCAAAGTGGTATTTAGATCCAACATTTAGTCCCCTACACTCCCCAACAGAATGGTGTAGCGGAGAGGAAGAATCAGTCTCTCAAGGAGATGACCACTTGTATACTGGAATCAAAGAATTTGGCTGCAAATTTGTGGGCTGAAGCCATGAATTATGCAGCATATATTTAGAAAAGAGTGCCACACTCATCCATGAAAGGTAAGAACCCTTTCGAAGCATATTTTAGACACAAGCCAGATGTGTCGAATCTGAGGGTGTTTGGGTCCACTGCATGGGCCCAAATCTCTCTTGATAAAAGGAGGCCTTTGCAACCGCAAAGCATCAAATGTCTGTTTATTGGATATCCTGATGAATCTAAAGTTTTCAAGCTGCTGGATATCATAACAAAATAGATCATCATTGAAAGGAGTGTCATGTTCGATGAGCCTCTTCAGGAGAAAGAACTAGTGAAGGAGAAAACTATTGAATTTCCTTCCTATTCTATTGAATATTTGGATGATGGAATTGGGGGTCATGACCCTCATTTGGATCCTATGATTTCTGATATTAGTGAATAGAAAACATCAGATGCTGAATTAGAACCTGAAGTACAAAATCATCTCCCAACTTGGGCTAGATAGACACTCTCCTCCACAGGTGATAACATTGGAAATCAGGATGATCCAAGGAGAACCCGGTCTGATTTCCAAAGAGGAGGTATTGCGCTCTCTTGTCATGATTATTTGTTGTTAGAATCTTGTTATTTAATAATAATTTCAGATCCTAAGTCTTACTACCATTCTCGGAAGGATCCGAGATGGCAAGCTGCCATGGATGAAGAGACGAATTCTCTTCAGAAAAACACTACTTGGGAGCTAGTTTCCCTTCCTTCGGGGAGGAAATTGGTTCAATGAAAGTGGGTGTTTCGGACTAAGGTTGCTGCTGATGGAACAACCTATAAATATAAGGCAAGGATGGTATCAAAATATTTCTCCCAGGTCCAAGGTGTGGACTACCATGAGACTTTTGCACTTGTTTCAAAAATGGACTCCATCAGCCTAGTTTTGGCGATTTCTGCATCTAAGCACTAGGAAGTGCATCATATGGATGTCAAGTCTTCCTTTATACATGGAGATAGTCATGAGGAGATATACATGAATCAGCTTGAGGGCTACATTTCTGATCCATGTTTGGTTTGCAAACTAAAGAAGTCACTATATAGGTTAAAACATGCCCCAAGAGAGTGGTATTCCAAGATGGATGCCTTCCTTCTCTCGCAAAACTTCCATAGGTGTAAATCAGATCTGAATGTGTATATACAGCAGTATGATGGTAATTTGATTATTATTTTTTTAAATGTTGATGACTTACTGATTACAGGTAGCACAGTTGCTTCTATTTCAGTCATCAAAACTGCTCTCCACAATGCATTTGAAATGAGCGATTTGGGGCTCTTGAAGCAATTTATGGGGCTCGAAATTGAGCAAAATATTGATAGGATAATGGTCACTTAGTCCAAATACATATCAGAACTGTTATTTAAGTTTAACATGGCTGAATGTAAGGCTTCTCCATTCCTTTTCCTTTCAAGGATCAGCCTTGAAGAAGGAAAAAACACACCCCCCATGGACTGCACTATTTATCGACAGCTGATAGGTAGCTTGCTCTACTTGACTCATTCTCGACCTAATATATGTTATGTCATGAATGTTGTGTCAAGATACATGTAGCAGCCTCATGATATTCATTGGAAGGCAGCCAAGAGGATCCTCCAGTATATTCAGGGAACCAGGACTTACGACATTGACTATGCTACAAACTCCAAGCTAGAGCTGGTTGGTTACACAAATTCCGATTAGGCAAGTGATTCTATTGATCGGAAGTCTACTTCCAGGTATGTCTTCATGTTTGGTGGTGGCCCCATTTTCTAGTCTACCAAAAAGTAGGCTGCCATAGCATTATCTTCAGCAGAGGCCGAGTACCGAGGAGCAGTGAATGCTTGCATCCAAGCTATTTGGTTGCAAGGAATTCTTTCTGAGTTTGATCTTGGTAGTACTTTGTCCACTATCCTCTTTTGTGACAATCAAAGTGATATTAAGATATCCACAGATCCAGTTACTAGGAAGAGGACCATGCATGTAGAGATACACATGCACTATATCAGGGAATTGGTGCATGACAGGACCATCATTTTGCAATATTGCCCTACTAATGAGCAGATTGCAGACATCTTCACCAAGAGCTTTTCAGAAAAGAATTTCACTTACCTCCATTCACTATTGGGGGTGAGTTCACCAGGGTGATCAAACTACTTTCAGTGTTCAGCTTGAGGGGGGGGTTTTCCCGCTGGCTTTTTACTCTTTCCTCACTTAGATTTATTTTTTAGCATTGTTTGAGTTAAATTATTGTACAGGGTGATCTATGGCCTTTGTTTCTGGGGCCCTAGCATTTCATGCATTTTATTTTTACTCCTCTTGAGTATAGATTAAGGGGGGGTGTTGGAGTCATTTACCCAACATGCACACTTAATTTGGTCAATTTGGCCTTGTTAAACCACTATCCTAAGTTTAATTGACTTAATCAGCATCAGATGAGCACTCTATGACATCAACATGAGCACACCCACGCCTACCTTCAATCAGGGAGGCTAACTGGGCTTCCTCCTTCAATCATGGAGCCATTCAGGGGTGATCTAAGTGTCATAAATGCACCTAATTGCTAACTAATTGTTACAATTAGTTAAGCTAAGTTGTGTAGGTGCCTCCATTTCATTCATTGATTATTTTTATTAATATTTATGAACTGGAGTCAACTAGGGTGCCTCCAACCACTTTTGATGATCAAAGATTCTATGACAAGTATTAATAATTCAGACTTGATTGCAAACATATGAAAAATCTAAAATGACGAATAAAAATAACAACCAATAGGTCAAATTTGGGAGTTAGAGGAAACCATTTGAATTGGGGAAATAATTGGAGCATGAAGAGGAAGGCAAGTGTCATAGGAGATACTAAACCACTAAGATGGGATGGAGGAATCCCATGGAGGGAAATTCAACCTTATGAGGCCTCATGAGGTTAATAAAAGGATTTGATGAGGAAGGAGAATGGATTTTGATAATTTGTTAATTGGACTTTGGCATTTTGGAGAGCTTTTGCTTGTCCATTGCACGGTGAGTTTTCACTCTCCTTTCTTGTGAACCAATTTTGAAGGAGTTAAATTCCTTTCCAAGTTGGTTGATGGAGAGACATTCATCCCTCTCATTAGATATTAATGAAGGAGTTTTAGTTGCAAGTTGAAGGTCCATATAGTTCGAATTCTCATCTATCTCCATATTCTCCCATTCCTTCTTCTCAATTCCCCCACACTCTCATGTTGAGGGCACATTTGTTGGAGTGGTGCTTTTGCTTTGATAAGTATAATTGATATATTATGTATAGCTCTATAATATGATTTCCATATGCTCTGTAAGTCGAAATATCAGAAATACATGTATGAAAGGCTTGCATTCCCATGCTCTTGAATAACTAGTTTTCATGGATTTGGCTTCAATCTTGAAGTATTTTTATATCATATTTGTATGAGGGATATTATCTAAGTTTGATGATGTCGTGATAGAAATATATGACGTATTACTCTTAAATTTCATGTACCCATTCTTTGTGTCTCGAAATCCAAGAAACCCATATGTGAAACACTTGCAATTACATGCTATTAAATCACTAGTTTTCATGTACTTGACTCCCGTACTGAATAAGTTGTATACCATACTTGTATGAAGGGATTTCACTGATGTGTAATATTCTTGGGAATTATTTTTTATTCTGTATATGGTCTATATATGTCACATCCTAATATAAACCTTTAACTCTACCCACTTAGCTACCCATGTTGCATCAATGAAGTTGTGGGTTGATCCCGCATCAATTAACACACCTACCCTGTGGCCCTGTACTACTCCCTTAACCCTGAGAGTATGAAACCTGGGTACTACAGAAAATGTAGCAATAAATCCCCCCGGTGTTTCTCCCTGAAGTGACTCCTCCTCTACTACCATCAATTCCTCAGTTGTTTCCTGTTTGTATTTTCTCCCCTTCACTGTCGAAGTAGACTTCTATATAGTGGGATTTTTCCTTCCCTGCGCACCTGTGGCCTGGAACCCATTGTTCCTGAAAAATAAAACATAATTTTTTCCTTCTCAAATCTTTCCTCGTGTCATCGTCTAACCAAGTTTTCTTTGGCCATTCTTGTTGAAATTTTTTTATGTCTTTGTCTTTTACCAGGAAGTTTGTTTTAAGTGGAAACCTATTCTTAGGAACTGAGTCTTGTAGATCTCTGGTTCTACTAGTCGCATCCTGTAGAATGGAGGGTTTGTAGGCTTTCACCCACCCTCGTAAAGGTTATGTCAAAGCCTCTGAAAATAACATAATCAACCCACTCTCGGACACATTTGTTACCATAACAACTATTCTCTGAAACTATGAGATGAAGGCCTCTACACTACCTGTATGTTTGAGTTGTGCTAACTCTCTAAAATGTATCTTCGGGTCTCTTTTGTCAAACCGCTCCATGATCCTTTTTGTGAAGTCACTGTAGGAACTGATGGTGTTGTGACCCAATGTCACTAGCCCATGGTACCACCATTCATAAGCCTCTCTGTCTAGATGTAAGGTAGCCAATTTAATGACATATGTCTCCGTCATACGGTTGAGTTGTAAGTAAGTATCCAACTGCTGGACCCAAATTATCATTGAACCTCGGCAAGTCCCATCAAAGTTAGGGATGGTCAATCCGCCCAAGGTTTTCTGCAATCCATAATTCTAGGTTAACCCTCTATTAAAATTCCTTGGTCGGTTCCTGCTTTTCATATTGCAAAAGTCTGAGAATGACATTGCTACATGGAACTCATCTCCCAAATCCCTGTACTCCTGTAAGTAAGCTTCAAATGGGTCACTAGGTTCTGCTGGCATGACTAGTCCTACTACTGCATTCTCCAGGAAGCAAGGCATAGTAGTTATGTTGGGAGGTTTGTTATATATATGAGGTTTGTTTTGCATATTAGTGTATGCATGCTTCTCACTACTACTAGTATATCCTCTATATGCTGGTAAAAGAGGTATACTCCTATGACTAGTTCTGGCTTTACAACCAATCTATTTATTGCATGCAATACCTTCTTCTTCCCTTTAGCTAGGTCATTCAATGCACTTACCAAGCTGCAAAATTTCAACCTATCTTCCTCTTCTCCTGTTCATTTCCCTCTATCAGAGTGTATACCTATTGGGTCCATGTATGAATTGGTATCCTCTAACTAGATATCTTCAAATTCATGCTCCTGAGTGTACCTACTCTTCCTTCTCCTATAGGTTACAAAAGTGTCTTCTTCTGGATTCATTACTTTTCATTTTCAAGCCCACAGCTAGAAAGGAACATGACCTGATACCACTGTAATATCCCAAACTAATATTCTACGGTTCTTTACTACTAGGTTGTGTTTCATACACTCAATGATGTGCAAAAGACTGAATAAAGAGTGCATGCAAAATTGTCGTGCCCAAATGCCCTAAAATATAGAAAAATGGAGATATTATAGGGTAGAAAGTTTCAGAAATAAGTTGTACACTTACCACTGATAAATAAGCTGCTATTACTCTAGAGATATGTCGCATGCATGTGGTTTTGAATAGGTGAGATAATAGTGCTCCCTCTCTGATATTGACGCTGAGCTACACACGTGCCCTCTGCAAGATGGTGTTGACATTTTTGGGGAAGGAGCAGTCTGATGATGATGAAACTATGCAAGGATGATAATATGAGCCTCCGAGTAAGATATCAAGTTGCATGCAGAGATTTTTCCCTCCTTAGGACAGCTAGTGAATTGATTTTCTCTAGGTGAGGACGCCTCCTTCCTCCCACGAATATGCTGCTAGAAGTCTGGAATGAGTGAATAATGAACTAATAATCACTCGGTGTGATGGGATAAGCCTGTTGAGAGAAATGGTGATCACATGCAAAGGAAATACTGGGCTGAAGGGTCCCAACAAATCCTTCTAGGGTTTTCCAACTTTTCCCCAGCTATAAAACGTGAACCTATAAATAGATGTTATGTTGGTGTTGGATCACTGCATACAAAAGGATACGGTGAATGTTGGTAGTAGACTTGGATGGTCTACCCTGAAAGATATTAGGGGAGATAGATTTCACTGCTGAAACCCCTGTTAGCTGAAGACGTCGTTTTCAACCCCAATTATCGTTGTTGCACTTGTTGCCGCTGCTCAAAACCTCCAAATCACAATAATAATCATAGGTGCCTCCTTTGGTCTAATAACCCTTCTTAAATAGATTAGCATGCACTTTTAGGGTTTGCATGTCACTTTTAGGGTTTACGTTTCACTTTTTCTTGCATGCAATTCTAATTTCATATTGACTTTAAGCCTAAACAAATAAGGCTTTCTTTATCATACTAATGACTTTTAATACTGAAAGAGTGTCTCATTCTGATCTAAGTATCAAGTGTCCTCAGTCAATTCCCTTTTATGAAATACCCACTCGAACCTATGGAAATTAAGTAGGTTAGCGGGTGTTTTGGTGCTTAATTAGAAGAAGCCATTACAATTTGGGTCAACTTCGGTTTCACTAGTCTAAAGTTAGAAATTGGCCAAAGTTGTGCAAACTTGAGTAACATGTCAAATTGAATTTTTGATTCGACCATTGAGTGTTTGATGTATTTTATAATGTTTTAAACCCAATAGGATCCCTACATAATAATTTTTGAAAGGTTTGCTGGTGTTTGGAACCAAACCAAGAAGGACTAGTTGACCACATTTTCCTAGTAAATTTGCATTGTTTCTCCTTAGCCTGAAACAAGGTTGTAGATGTCTAAAATCAGATACAAAGTGTCCATAAAACACTTTGATATTTTTTAAGACTCATCATACCATTTCCTTTCAAATTCAGAACCATTTGGTGAAAGTTGGAACCCTCTAGAGTCATGACTAGTTAAGCTCCAATTTTGCCCAATTTGTAATTTTCTCCAAAATTCCAAGTAGGGACATTATAGTGGTATCAGAGCATGGTCCTTGCACCTGTGCATTAATACCATCCATTGAATAAAAAGTTTCAACCAAGTCTTACTATTATGATGACTCCTCCGAAGATGATTATGAGCAATATGAAGAACAATGCGAATGGTATGAGGAAGAGCTGCTATCTTGCAACACTTCTTACAATTTCAGAAGGGATGATGGTTATTATTATGACACTGTATACTATGAAGATGTATGTTCCAAGCCACCACAAGCTACTCCTATGGATAATTAGAAATCTTGAGAGAAACATATAAAACACTCCAACAATATCAAGCATATCTTAATGTGATGGGAGAGGCATCTAAGGCCTACCATTTTGAAGACTTTACTTAGTTGGTGTTTGGATATAGGCCTAATAGTGCATATGTGGACTCATTAAAGAAAAAACATTCTACTTGTGAAAAGAGCAAATAGTTATCCTGCCCTATAAATGAGGAAGTTATAAACACTTGTAAGGACATCATGTGGAAGAAATTTTGTTCTAAAGGAGATGAAAAGAGCTTAGATACACCATTAAAGGAATATGCAAAGATTCATGAAGTGGAGCGTCAATCACCTTGAGGTGATTGCAAAGAAGAACATGAAGAGGAAGGTGAAGACAAGCACACAATCTTTACTGATGGGGGTTGTGCAAATCAAAGAGAATCTACTGATGGATCCTTGAACTATGAAGGAGTACCTATTGATGGGTTTTCACAACTCTATGTTGGTGACATAGAGATCAGATTTGAAAATGTTGTTGCAATACAAAGTTCTCATAAGCATGAAGATGAAGATCTTGCGACAGAAAATGAAGAACCAAGCTCAAATTCCCCATCACCACTTGAGCTTCAAGAAATTGATCAAATCAAGAAGAAATAAGAAGAGGAGGTTCACTCCCATGAACCATCCTTCATTGAAGGGTCTTTGAAGATGAGTGAAATGAATATCCATGATGCCCTTAGCATGCTCCATGACACTAAAGCATTGGTATCAAATTCTTGTTGGAAAGTTTCTTCATTGGAGGAGCCATCCTTCCTTGAAGACATGGATAAGATTTAAAGAGCAATGTGCAACATTGAATGTAATTTCCTGTCTTTGCTTTTTATAGAAACAATTTGTTTGAGCTTAATGAATGGTTAAATGAAGCCTACTTGAATAATAATGAGGATATTCATAAGCTCAAAACTCAAAATGAACAACTTCATCCTCCTTTGTCCAATATAGTCTATTGGTAATTTTTCCGTAACTTAGGGAGTTATCATTACTGTACTAGAGTATGGGGGACACACCTAGAGGTTATCTTCAGCTTATTGCATGTGCATGCATGAGTTTATGTGACTACTTTTTCATCATAACTACTTTTTCATAGCTACTTTATATCTACTTTTTCATCACTATGCTTCTCATGTATAGAGTTCCTTTGAGGGGGGCGAGGCAGCGAACACTCGAGGGCTTCTCTTTATCTCACCATAACATTGTTTAAAGATAGGTTCAAATCATTATGCAGAATCCACGGACTAGAGAATTTTGATTAAATTTGATCTTGAGGAACTTCTCAGATCTATACTCTTCAGCTTAAGCCCATTGCAGATTAGTTAAGGGAGGTATGTCTCAGTCTTTTGATCAAGTTTCTTTCTCATATCTACACTGAACTGAATGGTGAAGCAGACTAGAAGAAGGTGACCTGGCACTGGAAGGAAGAGCAAGGGAAGAGCAAGGACCAGCAGAAAAAAATCAGGGATGGAATCCATATTTGACATTTGCTCAATGCTCAGACTTTAAATTTCAATGTTATTCTGTCTGCACAGTGCGACACAGTAGCTTTCTTGTTTCAGGACAGGCGCCTATTTTTTCTGCTGTTTTGAGGTCTTGAAATGCCCGAAACTAAATGTTTAGGGACAGTTACTATAGATATTTTTTCCTGTTGATCCATACGGGACCCTAAAGGACAGATAATTTACGCTGTTTTGAGGTCTTGAAATGCCCGAAACTAAATGTTTAGGGACAGTTACTATAGGTATTTTTTCCTGTTGATCCATACGAGACCCTAAAGGACAGATAATTTAAATCATTTTTTGTTTAGATGTTATATCTGCTCTCTTTTGGTTGAAGAGAGACGGCGCTCATAATTTTCCCAATGAGCATAGACAAGTTTTTACTCTTTGTATTATGTGGATGGAACTTGTGCAAAATGATTTCCATTCTGACTAAAAGTAGAAATTTTGGTCTTTTCCTTGAAAAAAAAATTACAAGATAAGGCTGACCAAAAATTGTCCTGGAGCTGGACAGGGCTGGAAAAAATTAACATTTTTTATTAGCATTCAAAACACCAATTCTTGTTCTGTTTTTAATGTTAAAAGAGTTATAAAACATCACATCATCATCATGGTGGAAATACCCAAGAACTATCTAAATTTGTCATGATTGTAGAAGAATTTCTAAATACAGACATGTTTTCACATTTTCAGAAGACAATCACCAAATAACTAATCGAGAATAGTTATGTCATTTGCCAAATACGACGCTAAAGATACAAATATTGACTTCTATTTAACATTAAATATCCTTTCCACCCTAAAATATATGTTGAAAGAGCATTTGTTTCAATTCAATACAATTCATTCGTCATTGAATATAATTCCTGGAGCTCGACAAAACGAGCCCATTCAGTTTCTGAGGATCTCACCACGCTGAAACCTATAAGCGTAGACCATTTCGGGCATGTGCAGTGGCTCCGGGAAAACCTAAATGGAGCCCCTAATTAGTAGAGAAGGTTCACTGCTCCTAAAGTGATTACCATAATTGACCGACCCACGCTTAAGAAATAAATAGCATGTTTACATTCATACATGTGTAATCACCAAAGGCAACAAGATTTCTATCACCTGCTTAAATTGAGTTCTCAGAAGTTATAAATAACCCTAAATCTGTATAATGTCACCACCATTGTAATATACAAAATGCAAGATTGCCAAAAAGAATATTATTAATTAAAAGAATATACGATAACAAAGGACCATGAAAAGATCTCTTTATTTCCTGCCGGATACAAAATACTCTGCCTCTCGTCCATAAATAATAACATCCCCAAAACTTATTGCCATCATGTCACATATACATAAAGAAAATGACAGGTCAAGAAGGATATAGTAGCCACCTCTCGCAGGGGATCATAAAAGACGAACCGAAGAGCTGCCACAATATATTTCAGTATATTCGAGAGGCCAAGAAGGGAATCAATGAGGTGACAAGAGCGGCGAATAGTGAGGGAACGAAGGGCATTGAAGCAGCAGCACCTGCTTCCATTTTCATTGTTGGACTGGGAGATGGAGCCGTCATCTCTGCTGCTTCCGCTGCTGCCACCATTATCATGGCAACCATCAAGAGAGCTGCAGATGCGTACTTGCCTGTGCCTGACATTTTTGGTTACACTCACAACAGGCTTTTGTTGCTGCTTGGGATGCTAAAAAACCAAACCCTATGCACAACGCTTGACAAACAAATACAAAAAACTCTAAAGCGACAATTTTGATTACCTGATACTCGGACTCTCAACCAAATGAGCTTGAGCCCAAAGCTCAGAGTCGCGCATATATATACTGCTCTGCGACTCCCACAGAACAATATAACAATCTAAAAAATAAGTATCCTAAATTATTAAATGTGCGCTTACCCGTTATACCGCTCTTTTTGGGATTGCGTGGGCCATCTGTAACACGCTGTGGTTAGAATTTGCACTTTACAGGTGCTGTGACAGATGGGCAGGACAAGGCAACGTCTATATTTACTTTTAATTCGCACTTTACAGGTGCTGTGACAGATGGGCAGGACAACGCAACGTCTATATTTATAAAACTTAAAGTATATCTCTGTTTTCTAGGTAAACTATTGGGTTGGACTTTGGATATGCAGTAAGTTAAACATGAGACTTAAATTTTTAAGCTAGAATTTGGTTAAATTGTTAAAATTGTTCAAGGGAAATTGAGGGGTGTTTAATCTATTTTTACAATCAAAATCGCAATTTTAATAATGAAAATCATGATTTCAGTAAAATTTGTATCGTCTGATTTTGACAAAAGTTATCGGAAAAGTGCAAATAATCTATCAATTAACTTATTTTGGAAATGACTTTCACTCTAGGGGAGAGATAGTAGTTGTCCATCCAAGCTTACGAGTCACATTATCAAATTAAATGCGGGGATGAGTTGTTGGCTTATGGCAGCATCCACATGGGTCTAGGTTTGTGTGGAGTTTGGTGTAATATTTGATGGACTTTGAATAACATCATGAAGGGTGTCTTCTAGGTAGTTTTGTTGAGGTGTTTTCTTCTTTTGTTCATTTTAATTGAGCCCGAAAGTGAAGCGCTCTCTCCACCCTAAAGTAGTTCAACCTTGCCTTGTTAACCACTGATGGGGTTGGCATTTTTGTTTGACTTGGTTGCGATTAGGTGCACTTTGTTTGTAGTTCTCATGGCAATGCCTCTAGTAAAAACCATCTCCATCTTCCCTGTGCAATCTATTGGGTGGAATACAATTCGGTTTTGACCTTCTATTTGACCTTTCAACTTATATAAGGAGAGAGGAACCATTTGTGGTTTGGAATGATTACCCCTAACATGTGTGATCTTCCATCACATATAACAATTCCATTTATGAGATCTATGGCTTGCCATGGACACTTGACAAAGACACTTTTATCTTGCCCAATCTACCATGATTTGTGTCAGATACAATTGGGGACATTCAATTGACACCAATGTTATGACATATCATTTCTACTTGCCTATCTTAAATGTTTTCTTATGTGTGGACATGGCCATAGGGGGTCCATGGTGTTACTCTATAATGGCTCATGTATCCTTGATTGTTGTTTCAACAGCGTAGAGAGCATCATTTTGTGGTTATGGTTCTTCATTAGATTAAGTGTATGACCTTGTGGGTTAGGTGTGTCCCTACGGATTTAAGTAAGTGTGACCCTCCTTTCACATCATTTTGATCTAGGAGGATAACCGATTTGATGACTTTAAATACAAATAGAATAATCCCCAACCCATCCAATAAGTGGATGTGGCATGGATAATTTTCGAAGGCTACCCAAATCCCAAGCAATAAGGGATCACTTTAGAAGGCTATCATAGGAAGTTACTATGTATGCAAATTTATAGAATGGATACGGATCCACCAATGGTCCGGTCCTCTGTGCTAATGAAAGATGAATCACATTATTCATGCATCAATATAAGGAGTAGAATACACAAACCCAACCCTAGCGTTCACCTCTACAAAGTAATCTTCAAGCATGCCTTCCGTTAAATACTCAATTTGGAGCATGAGAAGAGGTGTGTCCACTTATATGGGAAGCAATTGTGGCGAGAGAATAACCATAACCTATGTGCATTGCTATTACTTTGATGAAAGGTTAAGAACAATTTCCACAAAGGGGAAAAGGATGTAATTTGTTGAAGTGAAGAGGACAAGCTTGTGTCCATTTTATCATTAGAAGAGACCATTGAAGGTTGAGAACATGAGCTATTATCTTCCTAGAGGAAATCAGAGACTAGTTGTTGCAGATTGAAGATCGTTGTTCTATTGTAATTTTGTACTTGCACCATTTTTAATGGATCAGTTCCTCACTTGAAGTGGACATGAAGATGTAGCCCACATGGGTGAACTTTAACAATTTGTTGCGCATTGATCATGTTTTTTTAGTTCTTATTTTTTTAATCTCAATCTTTGAATGTTGGGTTTTAATTAATTAAGCCAGTTTCATTAACAAAAAATACAAAAAATTGAGTATAAATATGAATTTAAGAGTTAATTTCAAATCAAGTTCATACCAGAGAAGTAGATCGCAGATTAGTGTTGATTTGAATTTGCACAAGTTTTGGTATTGAATGCTAACCAAGTCTAGGTTCAAGTGGGAAAAAGGTTTTCTTAAATAGTATAATCCAAATATTGGTTTGAGATGTGCATTCCAGAGGTAAGTAACAGAACACCGAAGAGAAGGAAACCTCTTCGAATATGAAGCGATGTTTCAACAAGCCTTTTCGAAGATGAAAACCATGGTGGAAGAATTCTACAAGGAACAAAAGAAGAATGAAAAAGGCCTAATTCAAGGTAAAGGAGAATGATGTGGTGGTGAGCCTCCGCGACGCCCACAAAGGCTGACACTCAATCAAATGAGTAGCGGGGTAAGGTTGTCTAGCGTATCTCCCCACATGGTAGATATTTGAATCACCGAAGTGCACCATCATCAGTCTCTGACATTGTTACTAGTCATGGATCATTGGTTTATATGTTGCCCACCATCAAGCCGGGGTAGCCTTCAGCACAACCTCTAGGGCCAATATCCTTTGTGGTTCAAAAACTTTTTCTTCAAATTCTTGAAGGAACTCTGATAGTCTCGGCAGTCCTTCATAAATAGGCAACGTGACAGTATCAGTGGCTACACGACGGAGAGACTATGTAATCAACCCACACTTCCTGAATGATACTTCATGCAACCGATTCTGCCAATTTTCCAGAGAATCTTCAGAGTCAGAGGACGCAGAACTAGCACTACGCCATCCGAGTTCACCATCGACAGTCAAGTGAATATAATCCTCAAAGATATTATAGGCATGGTCCCAACTCCTAGCAACTTCATCCCTTACAAGTTCAATATACCGACATCCTTCCTAAGGGTCCATAGGAGCAATGACCCTAACATCCTAGTTTTCAAATGTCATAACTCGTTTCTTAAAGTTGATAACTTCCATGCTATCATTAGCCCATCCAATTCCTAGCAGAGCAAGATAGGAGCCACCATCTTCGACTACTTCTATCACATCAAAGTCAGCATGCATTCTCATACCTTCGATGCCGACAACCATATTAGAGACGCGACCGATGGGCTGCACCTTAGCCTGATTTGCTAGTCGCAACTGTACTGGCGACCATCCCAGAGTCGGATTTCCCATCAGCTACCAAGTTTGCTTAGTCAGGATGTTTACATTTGATCCAAGATCCAAAATAACAAAATCAACCTCATTATCTTCGATCTGGATATTCATCCTCATCTCCTTGCCTGTCTTTCGCTCTTGCAATGAGTTCACTGCAGAATCATTCACTGCCTTATCCAACTGATACAATAATTCCTCAAGCTCAACAAGGGCATCAAAGCCCCTTACCAGCGATAGACAACTTTCAAAGAACCATCGCAAGGCACCATGCTGCCACAATGGTGCTACTTCTACAGATGGGTCAAAAGCAGATTGCATGTCAATAATTGGTTACTTACCCGGATTTCTTCCGATTGCATGCTTCGCTTCAAAGAAAGTGTCTTTCTCCTTCGCAATATCAAATGCTACTTTTTTATTTCCAGCAAGATGAACTTGTTGACGTGGTCCATCGTCTCCAGTTGTCGCACTAGTGCAAGTTACAATCCCAACGTCGACATCCTTCATTCGCGATTCGGCATGAATCGTTGCAATTGTCGGTCCTTGATTCAGGTTCTGGGAATGAGTCACTGGTGGGTTTTGATTCATTGGCTGAGTCATTGGTTGATTCATCAGTAGGTTCTGAGCCTGGGGAGGGTTCTAAGTCTGATTCTGTGGTGGGATCTGACCCTGCATCATTGGATGGTTCTATGTGTGGAACATAGGTTGATTCTGATTCTACACGTTCTGCAACTGAGGAATGTTGCCAGCCTTCCATTTTGCAATCAACCGAGGATAGTTTTCGACATTATGATCGTTGGATGCACAGTATGTACACTGCGCATGAGGGAAATCCCTCTAATAATTCCCAAATACCCCAGAAGTGTAACATTGGATTGATTCGCGACCTCATCCTCCTCCTCGATCGAAGCCTCCTCCTCGACCTTTGAATCCTCCACGGAATCCTCCTTGGACTCCTCCTTGTTGAAACTGCGGTTGGGCCATCTGTTGCTACGATGGGTTTGGTTGCTGCTGGACAAAGTGCACGGCTTGAACATATTGTGGCTAATTATACTGTAGTTACGGTGCCTGGTTATACTGTGGTTGTACCACCATCTGCGGCTAAGGTTGAAATTGCAACTGCATTGTAAACTGTTGTTGCGGTTGCACGGGGACAAACTGCAACGTAGGTGGTGGTGTATATGGTACTTGTGCTTGTGGTTTCACTACTTGTGGCTGCGCTTGCACTGTCCGGGGGTCCTCACATTTCACAAAATATGAATCATACATTCATTCCTAGAGAAAATCATAAGCTCGATAGTTTTTGTCATCATGTCCTACTGATCGACAAAATGTGCAATACAGGTTTTCTGTCTTCGTAACTATCTTCTGCATGTATTCGCATTTCTCATGTCGATGCCCATAGACTTTATGTATGCGACACCATGGTATACTAGCACAACTCAACGGGTTCGGGGCTCCAGACAACAAATAATTTCAAAATGTTGGACATGTGTCCTTGGTATGGCCACCTGCATGGCACCGGGTACACCAAAGATCATCACGATCTTCCTTGGCCTTTTTGATATCTTGCAGTTGGAGCGTCAGGTTGGCCAATTATGCTTGAATCTAGTTCATTCTGACTATGCTTTCTCCTACTGGTGATGAATCCAATTTCATCGCGGTCTCTAGAGCCTCGCTCTGTGTCGCAATCTTTTGCTGCATTAATGGTTATCAGATATGTAGGACAAGCGCGGTGATGAAACATTCATTGTGCTGAACATTGCTCATCTGAAAACTGACCTGAGCCATGAATGTCTTAAACCACTAATCAAAGTCCCAAATTGTCTCATTGGGGAACTGTTTGATCTCTTTAAATTCAGTAATATACTGAGCCTTAGAATTCGACTTCTTGAATTCTTAAAATAACCCCGTTTGGATCTCATCCAATGTCTTCGCAGTACCTCCCTGAGGAATCCACGTGAATCTCATGAACCATTCCAACGCACGGCCCCTCAGAGTAGTGGCTGTTGTCGCCTTTCACACACCTGGGTCATGTGGCAGAAATCTTCAAGCCACTCAGTGTGTCCTTGGGGGCAAGTCTTGAGTCAAGGCTGTCACCTTGTTCTTGACTCCTCTGTTTAGGCTCAACTCCTAACGAAGCCAAGGGGGGTAGACCCTATTAAGTTGCTAAGGATAATTACTTAGCATTGTGATGTTAAACTGACTGAGTTACTTAGGAGTTTGCAATTTAACTGTAGATAATCAAAGATGGCAAGATATGAAAATAAACACACGAAAGCACAATGCTGAGACACAATGTATATATAAAACAAGAAATTAACCAGTGCCTTAGAATGGAGTCAGAAAATAGAAACAATGTACTTGCATGTGCTTGGAGTGAGTGTTTTGCGATTGCCTCTTGGTATGTTTTAAGTTAAAAATGAAGTGTGAGTTGATTAAAATTAGGCGAAGGGGGGACTCCAGATATACCCAAGAGTACTTGGAGTATGTCCAAAACTAAACCTTCACGGCTACCCGCAAGGAATATGTGGGCTGAAATGGAGTCTCTGGGGCTATTGTTCGTAACGCACCCATTAGGGTGTGACAGAGATCGGCGCCCCGAGGTCACTTTTCAGAAGTTCCCGCTTCCTTTGGGTATTTTGCCACCGTAAAAGGTTTGATCTAGGTGTTGGAGTTTCACCTAATGGTTTTTCAGTTGGGGAGAGTGAGTCCTAATTATACTAGTCACCCAAGTGCTTTTGATATAACTTGACTGATCAGATGAACTGCAGCCAAGTGCAGAGCATACACACTGGAGTCTTGTAAATTTTAGTAAGTTTTAAACTGGATGTTCTTGTTTAAAAGAAAATCCTCCAGGAACCTCTTTCGATCCAAGTCGATCTCAATCGGGGAATCGAGGAGAGGTTAATTTTATGATAGCTGAAAAAAAATTATTGAAAAATAAAACAGATCCACAATTCTAGTTTTCTAATTAGTCCTACCACGAATCTCTTTCCCCTTTCGGGTCAATCGGGAAATCGTGGGGTAAGTATTATGATTACTTTGAAAAAACAAAAAGTGGAATATGAAATTAATAATAAAATCAAGTATACTACCCTGCAAATTAGATCAATGCTAGTTTAAAAAAATAAATAAGCAGAAAGCGACGAAAATGACACCGACGCAAATCCCCCCAGGGGGGATGGGGAATGGGCTCGAAAGAGCCTATTCCAAAAATAATTTTATTTTTTATTGGTTACAATATCAGAGAACTGAAATATCAGAAACTTCTTGGTCCTTATACAGGCTGAAACCAAGATCTTACAAATTTGCAAAAAATTTAAGATTTTAGTGAAAAGGGAGACCCCTGGGGGGATTTGAACGCTCCTGAGGCCACTTTGGACAGAATCTTCCTTTATTTTCTATCAGAAATACTAAAATACAGCAAGCATGTTAGAATAACATATTCCCAAAAGCACTTTAAGAGTACCTTTGGATCAGCCTACCTTATCTAAAAAAAAATGAAGTTAAATCTAGCTAAATAGGCGAAAAAGGAACCAAGGAAAGTAAGATTTCCTTGGGATCTTGGTTTGCTGTTTGTGCAGCCAATGAAATATGCACTGATATTTCAGAATATTAAATTTTATAACAGCGAAAGGAAATCTAATGCATGCGATCTACAAGTTTTCTTTAAATTTTCATGCAAAAAGACAATTTCCCTAAAGCTAGATCTAGAATGCTTATGAAACTTTTTTAAGTGCAAGATCTAGAATATAGGATTTGATAAGATAGATCTATGTTGGAATTAATTTTAATATGATAGATCTAAGCAAAATCAAAGCTACGAACATAGTAACTGGGTAAAAATGTTGATTTTTTGTAGAAATGAGAAGAAGAGGAGAGAAGGTCGGATCGTTGCTTGAATGGAGCAAGCTGAAAGGAGGCACTTTTGTGGAGTGCTGAGGGACAGAGTCTTAAGATTATTGGATAGTAAATGCTTCAATCTAGATCCACACCTTCATCCAATCGGGAACCTGTAACTAAATAACACGAGCCTGCACACACCTCGTGAGATCTAGATATAGATGTATAAAGCAACAAAAATGAAAGATCATGCCAAAATAACCTTATTTAAGCATATAACTAAAATTTTTGAGCATACATAATATGGATAAACAAGATCAAGCAATCTAGCTTTCCTAGTTTACACCCTTACTAGATTCAGCTGAATCCTTGAAGCCAAAACACAAAAGCAGCACAGAATTTGGCAAGAAATTGCAGCTACCACATCAACAGTATAACACTGAGAATCCACACATACACATGGACTACATAGTATAGCCTCCAAAGCTTCTTTATTCACAAATGATGATCAAATACAGAGTTACAATGGCAATCCCTTCAGTCCAGCTCTCACTAGCTTGGAAGATGGAGTTGTTCCTGGATATATACAAAAACTAGGAGATCCAGCCCAGGGGGGGTGAAAATCCCAAGGAGATAGACCAAATATGCTGATGGAGATTCCATCAATGCCTAATCTGTGTCTAACTGAGCCAGATCTGAGTCTTACTGAGTGCAATTGTCAATCGGAGAGTTGATCTGACTGACACCTCAGCCTGTTGACTGAAGCATCCACCAAAACTCATCCAGATGAGCCAAAACACGTTGAGGAGAGAGGGAGGGAAAAATTCCCCATAAAGGATGCTGAAGATCAACTCTGGATCTGATTTGATCACCTCCTTTAGTTAAGGATTTGTCAGATCCAATCAATCTGCTTCAGATCTGACTGATTTCAATCAAATTGGCTGAGAATCCATTAACTTATGATTTTGGATTTGCTCCATTATTCATCAATTTATTAATTAAAATCATCAATAATTGATTTTTGGGGCTTTCTGACCTGAGTGATGGAAAATCCCTCAAAACTAGGAAATAGTGGGTCCATGGGTTTACATGGTGCTCTTAGCTTGAAAATGAGCACCTACATGACTGAAACCGATTATTTGGCCCACTTTTATTACAAAATCAATTTTTCCAATTAAACTATTAAAAAATAGCCTAAGTTTTGGAAAAATTAAATTTTAATAAAAAACACTGAAAAAACTAAAAAATTGAAAAATTGAAAAACACCTAGGGGGGACTTAGACATGTTCATATGACTAAAAAATGATGTCTAACATGTTTATACATTGACACATAAACTCTAATAACCTCAAGAGGCCTAAATGCCAAGCCGACCACCCCAACTTTGGAGGTATGGAGTGAAAAACTTAGAAATTATCAGTCGTTTATTCAACAACCAATAATAACCAAGGGAAAAAACACCCTGGGCTGATCGGATTGACAAATAAATTCTAAGAGACCGAGTCTTTTACAGACACTATCATGCTAGAACATTTATTACAATTCCCCCATGTGGTATGAACATGTGATATAGTACAACAAGCACTTCCCAGAAGTACTTCCAAAAGTCTTTTGAAATCCGAACAAGTTATCCTTGTCCGGTTCACCAGGCTCACTTGACAAACAACCACTAAATACAACTTAGGTGGTAACAGTGGCAAGCTGAATTTTCTTGACATCATCATCGACAGTTTGTCGGGCGGTCCAGATCACCTCACATAAGAACTAGTACTGCTCTAGATCATCAGTGCCATTTCCATTGAATATCATTAACTTCATTTCGTTGCCCACCATTTTGGGCCTTCTTCCTCCTACTGGCGCTCTATTACTAGATTGTTGCTGACATGTCGGGCAAGTCGATGCAGAGTGCATATTTTATCCTTGTGGTGGAGTAGTGCACGAAGGTGTGGGAACATTACTGCTGGGGTTAGATCATGTTGTCCTTCCGAGCGTAACCTGGGCCTAGTCGTCCTTGTCGTCACAAAAAGGTCGCTTTGTCTCGTGTGGTTGTTCTTCACAACATCGCACTTCAATCGCAGTAGGACCTTCTCCCGTCCTCTACCTTTTCTCTCGAAACCTTACTCCTCCCCTTGTACAACCACTTGTTTCCTTGGTGACCTTCACATTCTCACCAAAACTCATGCCCATCTACCCCTTACCTTTTCATCCATCTCCCCCCTTTCTTCGCGGTGCCTACATCCTCCGCACACCATAGTTCCACTACTCTTGGTCCATCTTTAGAATACCTTTTTCACAGACCAGTTTCTTAATTGACAGCTACAGCGATAACGCAAATCTTCCTCATGGTCCATTGAAGAACTCCCTTTCTGCTTCACTAAATGACTTATTGGTGTCGATGACAAACTCGGTGATGTATCCTTCTAAGATACTCTCCAACCATACTTCAACTGCCCGCGATGGCTTATTGTTGGTTTCTTGTAACTCCTAGATCAGCTCCAGGGTCTAGGATGCTGGCTCTCCTCCTTGGAAGTTCATCTTCTTCTTAGTGAACTTTGCCAGCCATTCATGCAAGAGGATAGGAAATTCATAAAAGAACCATTCGTGAGGACCGTCGTGGATATACCTATCCAACCAGTGGCCCGTCGACAACTTCGGATTCTGATTTTCAGCTTCAGCAAACTCCCGCAATTTTTTCTCAAACCACCCTTCGATCTCTGGTCGAGTCAGATGCCAAAACATATCCTCCTCTTAATAGCAACTCAGGTCTCAGCAATGGAACCATTTGTTGGCGAACACCCACCAATAAAGCTTCATTGATAGGGGTTCTCACTTTGTCGATGCTCGACCAACATGATCTCCATGAGCACCGGCCCAGACAGGTTTTACCTTTCCTAGCAATATCCACAGAGAAAACGAAGTCTCACCTAATATGTTCAAGGGAGAGCTGTCGAAATCGAGTTTTCGACAGTGAGGATAGAGGATATGGGGATTTGGCAAGAAAACAACATGCCTATTTATAGATCTGGTTTTGCAATTAGGAAAGAGAAGAAGAGAGAACTAAAGTGAGAGATATCATGAGTCTATGAGTATCACATGAGATCTAGTGCGATCTGAATCCTAGAGAATTTTCTGTTGTATCTGTGACCTATATGGGTTGCATTGTTGATGTATTCTGCCTCCAATTTTGGAGAAGAATTGTCCAGTTTTGGATCTTTTGCGCAGAGCTAATATATGTGACAGTTGGTGCATAAATCTTGTCTTTTTTTTACTATTATGTCTGTTGCAATCTATCTTGTTATGATGCTGTGAAGATCTAGATCTGGTGTGATGCTATGAGTTGTTAAGATGTGGCTGTGGTTTACTTTATTCCTGCTATACTAATGTTGATGTGATCTGTTTTAAGTCTGTAATATTGGTGTTGCATTATGAAGTTGGATAGTTTATATGCTGCTACGGTGACAAATATATGATGCACTCTATAGTCATGGAAATGAGTTAGTGTCGATTGCATATTCCTGGATCTCTTAGTCATGCTGTTTTCCCGTCAGATCCCCATATCCTCCATCCTCATTGTCGGAAACTCGGTTTCGACATCTCTCCCTTGAACATCTCGGGTGAGACTTCGTCCACTCTGCAGATGTTGTTGGGCAGGTGTTATACCAAAATCCTGTCACCATCATGTGATAAGACATTTGACATACTTACTTTCCCTGAATCCCAGCTTCTAGAGTGGAAACCCATACTAAATGTCAATCTTTCATACAAATTCCCAGCACCGCGCTTACCTTGTTATTTAGAAGTGGTACCCTTGTTCGCACCACCCATCCCCTATTGCCCACAAGCGGTGCCATCGCTTATGGCCCTTGGTCCATAGGCGGTTATTACCAGAACCGCTCTGTCATTGAAGGAGAAACGCAGTACCCTGGGTAAAAAGGGAAAAAGATAAGTTTCTCGAGGCTTCTAGATGATAAGCCTCGTGTCCTCCCTTATCCCTACTATTGTGGGTTAGTTGAGCTTGAGATGCCTCATCCTAGGATCTTAGAGGCCACCTCACCCACTAATCTCTCAACCTACCCTATCCATTAAGCCTTATAAATACAAGCTTATGGCCGTGGTTGAGGGGGGGGAATCTTAAGGTATTGTTATGCTGTTGGATTGATCACTTGGTCCATATCATTGGAGAGCATAGAGAGAGCTAGAGTCGGAGCTTATGGGGATGAGAATGCTTGGTTTCATGGAGATACATGTCAACACTAAGGCTTGGTTGTAAACTTCTTCATATTTCTTTAATGCAAGTTGATTTCTATCCCACATATATTGTTGTTGTTTGATTTCACATGTATGTTGTTAGATTCCTTAGTCACTAACATAGATTAGTAGATTATATTCTGATGTTTTCGATATGTTTGCGTGTTGAAGCTTATTGCAGGTACACAGGGTAACAATCGAAGCATTACATTCCAGGTATCTACGACGTCTAGGAAGAGTTTTCAACCTCTATCTTCTATTTTTTCTGGATCTGAACCATTCAGACCAGTGGAACACCTTGCTGTCCGCAAGAGGTGAAATATTCCAGCTAACAAATCAGGCGACTCCGTTGGGGACTAGTTATATCAGTTGTTCTGATCTTCCTCAGTATGCAACTCTTGTCTGAATCTAGGCTCCTTCTTCTTCAACTCTCTTCAGTCAGATCTACTTTCTGACTTGCTTCATTTGGGTTTGAAACTTCTAGATCTATTCAGATCTGAGTTATTTCGATATTTTATGCTCTGTTTTCATGCTCAATTCAATAGTATTTTCCCTGATCTAGGCTTTTTCTAACTTGATCCATTGTTCTTCTTATGTTTTGGTCATCTACAGGGAACCACACCTATGTTGTGTACGAGAAGCGGTCCCATCGCTTGAACAAAGTGGGAAGTACGCGGTGCCACCGCATGTAACCTGTCCACGAGAAGCAGTGCTGTGTTGGAAATGCTTTGTCAACACCTGCGAAGCACGGTGCCAGGTAGCCATCATTCCAAAGCCTTTTTTCCTCATTTTTCTTCGAAAAAATTTGGATTTTGTTTCTTTCAGTTCTACTTATCAGATTTATGTTACTGAATCTGATGCTTGTGGACTGATAATTTTATGGTTTAAGATTGATTTGAGTGGAATTTCAAAAGTTTGATTAGGTCTTTGATTGTTCATCCGCTTCTATGCTTGTTGGTTGTGTTTGCGAAAGGGTTTCTTGTTTTCTGAAAATCTCAAGGTGTTATTAAAATCTCTTATCATTTCTGTTGCATAGACTAAAGGAAGAACACTAGATTAGTTTCTAGGTTTCATTTCTTATTTTCATAGTAAACTTCTTTTTCCTTCCTTTAAAAAAGAAAAATTATGACTGAGACTAGGATATTATCATTGAGCGTTGGACATTGGTTTTCTGATAGGCTTTACAAGCTTTCAGGACCTTTATGATCTTTCATCTCTCATACATTTAGAACTATCTCGATCAAAATAAAAAAAATGGTAGTTTTAAGTTAGATTTGCTTATGTTTTGAGAAAACTGAAAAAATAGAGTGCATTTGCATATAGGTGTGCTTCTTGTTTTTATTTTAGGAAAATAGATTCTTCCCCTTCTCATTTGCTTTCAGAAAGAAGAAATCAGTTTGGAAAAGTGATTGCTTGTCTTTGATTTTGATGTTCATGATTGTTGTGTAGAAGTATTTTTGGTTTTGAAACAAAAAGGAAAACACTCTCTTTCCCTCTCGTAAGTAGGCATACTGAACGGTAAAGTGAACATTTTGCACTAGCATATTGCATGGTTTTACTTTTCTGTCAAAACATCATGCATTCACCTAACCGTACAAGTTAAAATTAACGGTAGTTGTAGGTTAAAATTTACATAGTAACTTCAGTGATAGGATAGAGATGTGTTTGGGCGTTGTTAAGCATAGGAGCTGTCGTTATTTGTTAGCATTACATTCTGTGACTTGTGCGGTTCTTCCACGTACCATCAGTATATCAAACGACATTTCATGTACCCTTGAGGTATATAGAAAGGTACTTCATATACTCAATCGTATATCAGAAGGCCCCTTGTGTACGGTTATGCATTAGATAGCACTACTACCGATTCGAGCTCCCAGGTACCTTGAGCATATCGGGAGACCCCACTAGGGTACCTTATCCATCTAAGGAAAGACCTTTGGCCATTTTGTTTGGAGCCATACACCGAAAACAACATTAAAGGAGATTACTACACACATAAACTCAAGGTATATCGTGAGTGGCACCTTCTTGACAATCCTAGTGAGAGACCTGACTTTTGAACTCCTCCAATCATTTTAAGTGTGCTTGTTTTGACCTATAGCTTGTGTAGGGAAATTCTTTCTAGTGTGTTTTCTAGATTTTCAGACCCTAGGTTAGTTAGGAACTGTACAAACTGGCTGGGTTAAGACAATCTAGAAGAGTATGGGGCTTGCCACCTAATTTTATTCCTGGTTCAGGAGAAAATCCCATGGAAGCTATCGACCAAGGAGCTGCTACCACCTCCCAAGTGGGAGACAATGTAGTTGTAGAAAGTGGAGTACCATATTCTTCACACTTGCCTCCCTTGGTCCAAAAACCTTCTTGGGGAAATACATCGTTACATTCTCCCATGGAAAGTCATGTTGACGATACAACCCATTCGGATTTTGGTCCCGATGCTCCGTTTTGGGAGACACCTATAGGACAGGCCATTGCCTCATTTGGCACCCGTGTAAACTCTTCTGAAGGTGAAGAAGAATGCAGGCAATACCATGCTACCATTCTCTGTGCACAAAAGATTGACAAGCAGATCAATGATCTATTAGGCTCGACACCAGAATGTTCCACATCTCTTCTTGTGGGATATTGTTCACTGGCCGATTCTACGAGACCCATTGAACTAATTATAGATCATCCAATAGCAACCCACAACCCAGGTTAGATTACCACCCCTATCACCTCTCATGTTATGTCTATGCCTAATCTTCCCAGGTCTTCGACACCTGAGATTCAATCTTCAATTCCTATTTCGTCTACACCTTCTAGTGCTGGGGGGAAACCCCCGGCACGACCTACGTTATCTGACACCGGAATTGTTCCTAGTCAAGGATAGACCTCTAACATAGAACCATCTACAGTTTATGTCCCTCCAACCCATACTAATGTGGTTAATCCCCCATCCAGTTCAGGTCGACCCTCCAGGGCTCAACCTGTAACCATTCAATCTTCTGGAGGTTATGGTTATCAAATACCTATAGGTAATCATCCACCCAATCCTATAGGAATGCCTTATGCTGGAATTCCATACCCTAGTAATACTTTTACGCCATGGGGGAAACCCAACTGGTCTTACATGCCAGCTATGGGGGGGATACCTATACATACTGTGGGAGGCGGCGAAGGACCGCCTTATGGGGGTCCTCCCCCTGGGGGGCCTAATGGCCCCGGAGGATCTGGAAACTTTCCTCCTTATGGTCCTGGTGGCCCTAGTGGTCCTGGGAAACCTGGTGGCTTTCCTCCTCCTGTCCCTCCTCCTAGTGGTTCATGTGGCTCTGGAGGTTTACCTCGCCCTGGTGGCCCTAGAGGGTCTGTTGTTCCGCCTCCTGGTGGTCTTGGTGGTCCTAGTGGTCCTGATGGTCCTAGTGGTCCGGGTGGCCCTGGAGGTCCTCCTCCTGGAGGCCCTAGTGGTCCTAGCGGTCCTAATCCTAGAAATCAACCCCCTGCGGGTAGATCTTCTGGTAGTTCTGAAACAGATACTGAAACAAATACTGATCTTTTAACCTCTCTGCGACAGAACACCTCCACCCACATATCTGATCATATTCATGAGTGGAGAAGGTGGAGAAGGCTTATTAAGGCCCCTATTCTAGATCAGTTACTAGTTGATTGGTTCACCAAATCCTTGTTGCCTCCTATTTCCTGAGATGTGGCTATGGGTAGTGCCATCACCGAAGAGCAGGCTATTAGTCGGGATCAGTACCTAGACTTGGTTTATTCCCAGTCAGGAACTCTTTATGACTTGATTCCTCAAGCTCCTCACCCTAGCACCGATCCTGCCAAGCCACCAACAGAAGTACCTGTTGATGGGATTGTTGGTTCAATCTATTCCTCGTCCACAGTGAAACCTGCCAAGCAAACCCAAACTGCCCCCCTTACTCCTTCGACTCCTAAGGTTTCTAGTGAGGTCAATTCTATTCAAAGTAATCAAACCTCGAGTAATAAAAAGAAAGGTAGAAATCGAAATAAAAAACCTGGAAACTAGCTGAAGACTCCATGACCAACTAATGGTGATAACAAAAAAGGGAAAAGAAAAGCGAAATATCCTTGTCTGCTCTACGGTGGTGACCATTTTTCAAAGGAGTTTCCTCGTCGAGATGAAATATCCCAATTTTTGAAGTCCAATCCCGCACCTGCGGTACTTACGGATACTTTTCCCTCTCAACAATAGCTGATAGACCACATGTCTAATCAGGGTAATTCTAGTTCGTTAGAAGAAATTTGTATGATGTCCTCAGATACCATCCATCTGCAAACTCGAAGTCATAATTATGATAAACCTACAAATAAAAATGAAGATCATCCATCTTCAGGGAAAGCCCCTTCTACTAGTTCTCCTGAGTCCTCATCTACTGTCCCCTTGTCTATCGAGAATCCTACTCTTGAAATGATTTTGTGCCCACCTAAGAGTACTCTTCGGAAGGCAGTATTTAATCCCAATGCCCGAGCTGCTCAATTTTATAATGTGGTTGAAGATCTCGCTCAGGCACCTTATGCAATGTCTACCCTAAAAGTGCTCCAAAGTTGCCCCACCCAGCGCAAAAACCTGTTGACTGCATTAGGAGCTTTAGACCCAGATAACACCAACTTGATTCATTTCAATGTTGAGAACTATAAGCCTAGGTTACCACATAAAATTGCTTTTCAAGTCATTACGAAAGTGGTTGGAAAGAAAGTTTTTCGAACAATCCTAGATGAAGGACCTTTGAATTTCATTTTGTCTCTGTCTTGTTGGAAATCCCTTGGCTCTCCTGAGCTTGTGACATCACCTACGACCCTTAAGGCCTTTGACGGACAGGGTTTCCAACCCCATGTTATCATATCAGCCCTCGTGGTCGAGCTAGGGGGAAAAACCATTCCCATTCAAGTAGAAGTGGTAGATGCCGTTTTAGATTACAATCTCCTTCTAGGACGAAATTGGTTGTACACTATGACTGTTGTTGCTTCAACAGTATTCCGAACCATCCAATTTTCACATCTGGGCAGAATCGTTACTATTGACCAGCTTGATTTCTATACACCGGATTTTACTACCTCCACGACTAATAACATACTCATGTTAGGCCAGTCCCCTCCTCCTTACCAGTCGATTGGGGTAGGCGTATTGAAGGATTCATCCCTCATGGGAGTTTTTCCATCCACTCCTCCTAGCACGGATTCCATGTCAGTCCATATGATCGCCTCATTTGATTATGAGCCTAGGGGCAAACATGTTGTTGATTCTACCTAGTTAAGTCCTCACGAAGCTATGTATGACGCCATTCAAACCTCTTCCGATAATCACACTGATGACCTTCATCTAGTGGCTTCGAATCCCTACCATTTACCGTATTGGTTAGAACCTTCTCTTCCCACTCTAGATTATATCTCTGAGACTTTTCCTTCCGACGAGTCCATTATTGAGATCATGAGCACGGATGAGTCCATTTGGGAGGATCAGCATCATAGATCCATATTCCTCCCCAACACCAGTTCGGTTAACCATGATTTTGCATCCTTATTTCCTACTAATATTGTCAACGTACCCCAAATTCCTATATTGTTGCAAAATACAGATTCTGAAGGAAACCTTTGCAACATTACATAGATCAACCCGATTGACATATCATCCAAGCCTGATACTATCGAGCATGTTCATGTTGGGCAAAACTGCTCCGCAGATGAATCTGAAGCCTATAAGGCACTTTTTAAAGAATCCTATGATATTTTTTCCTGGTCCTACAAAGAGATGACAGGGATTGACCCATCTATAGTGGTCCACGATATTAAAACCCATCCCTCGTCCAAACCTATCAGGCAAAAAATTAGGCAAGTCCATCCTCGGAATGCCACAGCTATAAAGGCTGAAATTGAGAAACTTCTGAAAGTTGGGTTTATTTATCCTATACCCCTAATGGAATGGGTATCGAACGTTGTCCTTGTCAATAAAAAGTAGGGCACCATTAGAGTCTGTATCGACTTTAGGGATCTCAATAAAGCTTGTCCCAAGGACAACTTTCTTACCCCGCACATCGGTCAAATTATCGACAACTGTGCTAGAAGTGTCATCTTTTCATTTATGGATGGCTTCTCTAGCTATAATCAGATTGAGATATTACCCTTTGATCAACATAATATGGCATTCATTTTCCCATGGGGAACCTTTGCATATAAGAAGTTACCGTTTGGCTTGAAAAATGTTGGAGCTATGTTCCAGCGTGCAATGTCCTATGTGTTTTATGATGTCAAACACATTGTTGAACCGTACCTTGATGACCTCCTTTCTCATTCACAATGATGGGAGGACCACCCTGGTCATCTTAGAGATATATTCCTAAGATGTCGTCATTATAATATATGGCTCAACCCACATAAATGTGTTTTTACGTTGAGACGGGACACCTACTAGGCTTTGTGGTATCCAAAGATGGCATCCTGATAGATCCTTTAAAAATTGCTGCCATTCTTGATCTACCAGCCCCAACTAATCTCCTTGAACTCCAAAGTTTGTAGGGGAAGGCAAACTTTCTCCATCGTTTCATGTGCAATTTCGTAGAGAAAACACATGGTTATATGTGTCTCCTTAAGAAGAACACCCCATTCTTCTGGGATGACCAGGCCCAACGCACCTTTGATAATATTAAGAACAATCTGACTCATTCACCCGTGATACACCCCCCTAATTATTCAAAGGAATTTCTCTTGTATATTTCTGCCTCTGCTACTACCATCGCTATGATCTTAGCGCAGGACAATCTCCATGGTCAGAAGCACGTGATTTATTACTCCAGTAAGAATCTCCTAGATTCTAAAAATCGTTATTCACGTGTGGAAAAGTTAGCATTGGCCATGGTCATTGCTGTACAAAAGTTTCGTCATTACATTCTGCTCTGCACTACCACCGTATTGGTAGACCAGAACCTGATGTACTACATCCTGACTCGTCAGGTGCACGGGGGCAAGTACTCCCGTTGGATTGTTATCCTTCAGGAGTTCGATCTAGAGTTTTCCAAGGCTACATCAAAGAAATCCTTGGTCTTTGCAGAGCTTATGTGTGATCTTCCTTGTGCTTTGACGGAATCTGAGCCCAGTGATTCATTTTCGGATGAATTCCTATTCCTGATAAGCACAATTGATCCTTGGTATGGAGATTTGCTGATATATCTCTAGACACATCGTTTTCAGCTGCATTTATCTCACGATGATCACTGCCGTATCCATCACCACGCAAAATACTATCTCATCCTAAATGATACTTTGTATAGACGTGGGATTGAGTCTATTCTCTGGTGATGCCTAACTCATGAGGAGGATGAACATGTATTGAATGATTGCCACTCTAGAGCATGTGGCGGTCTTTTATCTAGGACGGCTACAACCCAGAAAATTCTTCGCGCTGGCTATTTCTGGCCTTCTATCTTCAAAGATTGTCATGAGGCTGTTAAGAAATGCCCACCTTGTCAACACTTCTATCCTAAAAAGTGCACCCATCCTACTCCGCTCCACCCCATCATTTCCATTTTCCCATTCGCAAAATGGGGGATTAACTTCATGCATTGTAAGCCTACCTCAGCCGGGGGGCATGGTTACATCATCGTAGCCATTGATTATTTCACTAAATGGGCTGAGGCCATGCCTACATATGCGGAAGATGGTAAGACTGCCGCTCTCTTCTTGTTCAATCATATCATAGCCAGATTTGGAGTTCCGCAGTCCATCGTTACTGATCACGGATCCCATTTCTGTAATCAAATGATGGAGGAAATGAGTTCCAAGCTAGGGTTTCGCCATGAAAACTCTACGTCGTATTATCCACAAGCTAATGGTCAGGTAGAGGCCATTAACAAAGTTTTAAAAACTATGCTTCATCGGATGGTTGGAGACCATAAATACAACTGGAACCACGTTCTTTTCTCCACTCTTTAGGATTATCAGAATTCCATAGAAACAACTACTGGTTTCACGCCATTTCAGCTTGTCTATGGACTTGAAGCCGTCTTATAGATCCCATGTCAGATTCCATCTTTACAACTTGTCGTTGAAATTCTCCCAGACACTTTTGCAGAGGAAGAAAGATTTTTGTACTTGAGTAACCTTGACGAGACTCGCAAAGATGCTGCCTTGGCTAATGAGGCGCATAAGAAACACGTCAAGGCGTAGTATGACAAATCCATCCAACCTCATGTCTTCAATGAGGGTGACCTAGTCTTGACCTATGACCAGAGATATGACAAACTAGGGAAGGGTAAGTTTGAGTCCATGTGGTACGAACCTTTCATTATTTCTAAGGTGTTAGAAAAAGGAGCTTACAAGCTCGTTGATTATGATGGAATCCCTTTGGGGAAACCTCGCAATGGGTTGTACCTGAAAAGGTACTATGCCTAGGTTTTCTTGGATAGTATCTTGTATATATGTATATTGATTGACTTTCAGTGTGCTTTTAGTATTTTCAAGATGGTTTTGAGTTTTGGTGTCCGCATCTGTTTATACCATGTTTTGGTCATGCATATGGCTTTCTACAGCTTCATTGATGGTGCTTGCCACCACACCTTGAATCTCGCCTTGGCTGCTTGGGTCCTCTATTCCCCAGCTGAAGATTTGGTTAGTTCAGGAGCGGTTTGTATAGGTCCCGCTACTAATAACATCGCCGAGTATGAAGCAGTCATCCGGGTCTTCTGACTGAAGCTGCCTCCTAGGATGTTCATGATCTAGTAGTCTTAATGGACTCTCAGCTCATGGTTCGCCATTTGAAACACATCTACACCATTAGAAACCTGGTACTCCTCTACCTCTTCTGGAGAGTGCGTTTGTTAGAAAGATCATTCGAAACTATTACTTATAGGCATATCCCTAGGGGACAAAATGTAGTCATTGACTCATTGGCTAACTACATCCTAAACTGGCATATTGCCGATTCATGATGGTAAATAAAACATGTTCCATTGTAAATAAACATTTAGAGACACGTAAAACTCATAGAAAACACATTTACCATTTGAAACATATAAAAACCGTGTAAAAGTCTATATATATATATATGAAAAAGTTTACAAAAAATAGGTCTCGAGACCTCCTTTGAAGCATGTAGGTTTTCAGGAAAAATCATCATACAAAATCCTGAAGATATTAGCTTTCAGTACATATCTCATACACTAGTGGTGCTCATGATAGCACATCACTGCTCGAGCTACCCTATGTAGCAGCCTACTGAATTGGCCCGGTACTCCTGCTGTGGATCTCTGATATCTCATCGGGAGGTCATTTATGTCATCATCTGGGATATCCACTTTTAACCTCTCCAGGTTCTCCTCTAGCTCCCCGGTGATATCATCACCCTGTGGTACAAAACGGGCTCCAGCTCACCTATCCAATGGAGATTCTCCTCCAGGTCTCGCTGCTCCAACATCTGCATGAGAATATACATGTCTCGTCACTTAACATAAAGAATATAAAACATAAAAACATAAAAATGTTTCATCCATTTTAGTATTTCTTGCTTCTTACCGATATCGCCCCATTGGCCACCAGGTGGGAGTGGTAGGTCAGGATCTCCGGTGAAGTCCGTGCCTGCATAAGCATAGTCCTCAACCATGGGGATCTGATCTCAAAGCCATCTAAAGAATGGATCACCGAACTTCACCCTTCCCCTACCTGCTCTTGTGTGAGCCATGACTTGGACCCACCTCAGCATATGGGGGTCCCATGCTCTCAGACTCTGGAAGGTCACCTGAGGCCTCATCTGTGGAACCCACTTGAAGAAGAAGCAGGCTAAGATGGAACCAAAGCCAAACTGCTTCATCTCTCCTTGCTAACACTTAGTAAGCTGATCCTTGAAGATTGGAAGCATTGCTTCCGCCCAGTTGAACATCGTGGGTGCCATGGCCTCTATGGCATATAGCATACGTGCCCTGGAAGCTTGGTGCACACCCTGACTCCTAGCCACCCTCTACATGGTAAACAGAATAGTCCGTAGAGCCCTATCCATCACTGCCTTGATGGGGATCTTCTTCCCCGACGTACCTGTCCCTGGTGCACAGTGTCAATCTATAAGCTCTCTGGTAGTAATGTCCCCTCCACGGGAACTTGTCAGTGAGATGGGAGCACCCTGTCTCAAGAGACCAATTAGGAAGTAAATATCCTCTACCTCCACTGTAAGTATATGGGCCCCCACCTCGAAATACTACTGCTCTGGATTCCACATTTGCAGTATGTGTTCCAGTAACCGTTCATGTGACACCATGCTTGGGGTCCCGAAGAACTTCAAGAGCCCACAATCCCATAGTGTGGCAATACAACCCGCATTTCTCTCGGCAGCAACATCCTCGCATTTCTCTCGGCAACAACATCCTCATTGTCATGCATTATTTCTTTCCATATCACCATGTTTTGAGAAACCTAGACCTACCAAAAACAATAATGGTATGCATTAGAATCATCCTTAAATCATTGAAAATCAAAAGAATGAAGTTAAATTGCCCATACTATTAGTTTAAGTTATCCACAGTGGGCACTGCCTATGCACCATTGGAGACAGGCGGTGTCACCGCCTGTCCACTGTGTTATTGGCGTAGTTCTCGGGTGGTACCGCGTATCCCGCAAGGGGTAGCCACAGTGCCCACATTTTGAGTTTTAGGGCTTGCCATAAGGGGCCAAAACCCCACCAAATCTCAAAATAAATGCTATGAAATGAAAGATAAGGGTTTTTGGCTATTACCTACAACTAACGATGCTAAAAACAGACAGTGGAAACTCCCAGTATTAGGTGTGGAAGATCTGGCTAAGAAAATGCTCCAAGTGCTCTCTGCTACAGGTAAATAGTGAAATGATTTGATTTTTTACTATTTTCTTGACTTATATAGGCATTTTTGGGTCTGAATTGCTGTATTTTTAATGTAAAATCATGTTTTAGTCAAAATTTATTTGTCGTAATCCCCAATGCTAGTTTTGAATGCATCTAACACTTGTTCCTGAGACTATTGCAGGATAGGAGAACTCTAGCAAAAAGCTTTGAAAATTTGTTTATGGATTTTTCGCACTTTCATAAAATGGAAAAGTCGATGAGCGTTTATTACGACACTTTGATCACACTCTTTAAACCTAGTATCAAAGGTCTGAGTCCATTTCTGAATCTTTCCAGGCTCGTAAAATTTGACATTGTGTAAAGAAACATCATGGAGTCTTATTTTCACATCTTTTTTCAGACTAAAACATGAAAAGATCGTCGAGTCCATTTTCGAATCTTTCCAGGATCGTAAAAAGTGACATTGTGTAAAGAAACCTCATGGAGTCCTCTTTAAAATATTTTTAGGCTCCTTAAATATGAAAATATTATCAAGTACTTGTCTCCTTCATACTCGTAAATGTATTTGAAGAGTCGTCCTTTCGACGGTAGGTTATCTCTTTTTCGGTTCGAATAGGACTACTTACGAAAAAGGAACAATCCAGCCAATCATGACTGGAAGAGTTCTCTAAGGTATGATTTTATAATTTTTCGGGCCTTAGAGACAAAATCATACGAAAAAGGACCCATTTAGAGTCTTCTTTCGTATCCATTCAAACTCTCTAAACATGAATGATGTCGAGTTTTCTTTAGGTGGACTCATTAAATTAAACAATGAGAGACCCGCTTTGGGAACGAACCCCTCCTCTCTCAGGTTCATAAAACATATGATTCTAGACTTGTCTTCTGACAAGCTATATCGAGTGCTTGTTACCCTCTTTGAACTCATAAAACCAAAAAGAGGTAGTCATCACTCATGATGGGGGAAATGGGAAGGGAATCATTTTGCAAATAATGGCAGTTGTTTGTCGTTACCTTTAAACATGGCACTTGTCTGCACAATCATGTAATTCAATTGGGTATGCAGATGATCTCCATGATGATCCACTTTCATGAGTCATGTAAATCCTTTGAGCCTTTCAAAAGAATGCATTGTCCACTGTCGCATTGTGTGTCTGTCCCGTTCAGTCATGCTACCAAGTATTTTTGTCCTGCCGCCCAATGTTCAAAGGGGATTTGAAGAAGTTTTACCTTTGCAGTCTACACATTCTTTGTGTCAGTATCTTTGAGTTAGTCATATGGTTACTAGATTCACATCATTCTAGAACTATGTTCCAAGTTTCGTGTCGTCGATGTGGGATTCATCATGGCCCTCCTTCGACAAGACTATTGCTATCGACATCAGCTCATTATCCAGGAAATAGTCTTAGAAACAAGATTTAGTACCTTGATATCTGTATGCCTTAATGACAGATTCTCTCGCTCTCGACATAGTTTCACATCATTGACCTTTGATCGATAGAATCGACTGAGTGTTTGACATGAGGACCTCTATTTACACTCAGTAGATTGTACTAGAGTACCTTGGGAATCATTGACATTAAGGGTGATATCCCTCGCACTTATTAATGGTTCACATCATTGGAAGGTAATCAAGTGGTTTCTACCATGTTTGACTTCAAATCATTGTAATCACATGGATAGAATCGTACTTTGTTGAAGACGAGATGAAGACCCTAGGTGTTAGTTTAAAGCGCTCATTGCTTTTCCCCAAGTTGCGATGGAGTTTTGTATATCTAGCATGGATCCACATTTGTATGGTCGTGTCTATGCTCAAATTTGCGTCTATATGACATAGATCCATGTTGTATGTCTAGTAGCTATGTCCAAGTTTAAGTCCTCTATCACATGGATCTACGCTGTATTCTAGTATCCATGCTTGTTTATTCCTCTCATGGATCTGCCTTGTATTGGTCTGCAGCCATGAGTTTGGTTACTTGTGTCTATGAGTCAACATATTGATGTATTACAGATTCCTACTTGACAACTTGCTCCGATCGAGCCAACATTTTCATCTCATGGCGACGACTTGTTCTCTCAAAGCTCTTGTTTATCATATACCTCTAAGACTCATGCTTTGGGGGGCATCCTGTTATACCAAAATTCTGTCACCATCGTGTGATAAGACATTTGACATACTTACTTACCTTGAATCCCATCTTCTGGAGTGGAAACCCATACTAAATGTCAATATTTCATACAAATTCCTAGCACCGTGCTTACCTTCTTATCCAGAAGCGGTACCCTTGTTCATACCACCCATCCCCTGTTTCCCACAAGCGGTGCCACCGCTTATGGCCCTTGGTCCATAGGCGGTTATTACCAAAATCGCTATGTCATTGAAGGAGAAACGTGGTACCCTGGGTATAAAGGGAAAAATAGGAGTTTCTTGAGGCTTGTATATGATAAGCCTCATGTCCTCCCTGATCCCTACTGTTGTGGGTTAGTTGAGCTCAAGATCCCTCATCCTAGGATCTTAGAGGCCACCTCACCCACTAGTCTCTCAACCTACCCTATCCATTAAGCCTTATAAATACAAGCTTATGGCCATGGTTGAGGGGGAGAACTCTTAAGGTATTGTTATGCTATTGGATTGATCACTTGGTCCATATCATTAGAGAGCATAGAGAGAGCTAGAGTCAGAGCTTACGAGGATGAGAATGCTTGGTTTCATGGAGATGCATGTTAACACTAAGGCTTGGTTGTAAACTTCTTCATACTTATTTAATGCAAGTTGATTTCTGTCCCGCATATATTGTTGTTGTTTGATTTCACATGTATGTTGTTATATTCCTTAGTCACTAACATAGATTAGTAGATTATATTCTGGTGGTTTTGATATGTTTGCGTGTTGAATCTTATTGCAGGTACACAGGGTAACGATCGAAGCATTATATACTAGGTATCTATGTCATCTAGGGAGAGTCTTCAACCTCTGTCTTCTATTTGTTTTGGATCTGAACCATTCAGACCAGTGGAACACCTTTTTGTCCGTAGGAGGTTAAATATTCCAGCTAACAGCAGGGTAAAACCTGTCTGGGCCGGTGCTCAAGGAGATCGCGTTGGTCGAACGTCGACAGAGTGAGAACCCCTGTCGACGAAGCTTTGTTGGTGGGTGTTTGCCAATAGGATGAGTAAGGAAAAGTCTAATTATCTACTCTTATACTAAGAGGTGCAACACTGATTTGGTGGGAGAGAAATATCAAGAAGATCTTCTTAATAAAGGTAAAATGATATGTTCCTGATATGAATTCATAGTTGCATTAAAGAAGCAATTTTATCCCTTGGGCTATATACATCAAGAAATAATATATAGGTATAAAATAAGGAAACATAGAGGACATAATGTGAAATAATATAATCAATAGTTTATAAATAGGGAATTTGTAATGTCCCTTTTTTAAATTTTATTAAATGATCAATTTTCCCACTTTTCCCCAATTTTGAGCTTAACTAGTTTTGATGTCTAGACCTCCAAATTGACCCAAATGCTCCCAAATTTTCTCAGAAGGTACATGAATGATATTATAACTTAAATATGATGTTTAGGGATTTTTTTTGACCCCCATTTACTTCTTCAAACTTTTTTAATGTTCTATTCAAAGTGGGAGTCCTTAATAGAAAATTGGGACTCCAATTCCCCCTGGGTAATTGCCGGAAATGGATTCTCAAATGATCCCAAAGTCATTCGAATTTATGAAAATAGGTAGGGGATGAGTGGGGGAAATTTTTAAGATCTCATATTCATAATAGTTAATTTTATGCATTTTTTTATGACTCCCCCCCAAATAGCTCCCAAATCACAATTTTGACCCTTGGGGAAAATGCACCAAATCTTCTCCCAATGCAATTAAAATGAGTAAAATGGATTCCAATGCTTAAGTAATGAACCTGAAACTTGTAATGAACATTAATTATAGTAAATTCATCACAAATTTATAATATATAAATTCTCCCATTCAAAATAATCAACATTATCATAGCATACATCAATGTAGTGGGAAAATGGTCATTGTTTTCTCATTAATAATCACTTTTTCATAAAACAATTTGATATTTATACCTGGTGCTTTCTAAGAATGAATAAAATATCATATTTAACTTATTACAATGAGTAATTTACAATGAAAATCTTCTCCCAATTCGAAACCATTAGCATTACAATGGTGCACAACAAGATAGTGGGGAAATGACACTATTTCTTCATTATTTAACATTTTTACATGAAATAGTTTGGAATTTTTACCTGAGACTCTTCTGAATTTGAAATATATATCATTCACATTAGAAAATAAAATAATAGAGCATTAGAAGCTTGTGGGAATATATTAAACCCACTCACAACTTAGGATAAAATAATTAATCATTATTTGATTAATTATTCACCCACTAGCTTAATTAGGTGGCACCTTAAAGTCAATGCATGCCATCTATATCCTAGGAATGAGATATTTCAGATTCTGGGTTCATCTAGAATTAGTATGCAGGACCTTATAGCAGATTCTGGTTTTTCTTCCTTTTCTGCTTTTTTCTGCTTTTTTCTACTTTTCTATGGATAAGATAAAAGCTAGTCAACTAGGAAACTGGGAGCTTTTGTTTCCAACCCATCCTCCATTAGTTTTTCTCCATTTTCTAGGATTATCATGTTATTTCCATCTCCTTGACAAGTCACTCATGCTTTTGCCAACTTGTGAGGTCCTTGATAGATTTAGCAAGTGCTTTATCCACCTATGGGGGTTTGCTATATTTGGGTAAGTCAGCCTTTTTGAGATTTATGATTTGTTTCCATACAATTCGACTTTCCTATGAGGGAATATATATTTATGTACACTATTATTCATAATTATTCAATAGAAGGATGCACACCAATATTCATCTCTTCATTCATGTGATTCAGTCTCTTTTCTTCTCTCTATTTTTCCTGTGTATGCTTGTGAGAATTCTTAGTAGCAAGATCTATTTCCTGTGCTTCTTTTCAGCATCATTGCACATAGAATTGGTCTATTATTTCTACATGGTATCAGAGCTACAAGTTTGATCAATTTCTACAGAGTTGAGGAGCACATTCAGTCTCCTATCCCTCTTTGAAGAATAGCTTGTCTAGCTTACAAGATTTTCTCCTAGTTTGTTTTGCAGGTTGCAGAGAGTATCTCTTAGAGCATATAAATAAATTCAATATGGATTCAAAATTTCCTCTACTATATCCTTTCAACTATGCTGATTGGAAGCCAAAGATGAGTGCATACTTGAAGAGGCAATGTCTCTTTGATGTCTCCATTGGTGCATTGAGTGAACCCGAGTCTTATGAAGAGAAGATTGATTGGCTAAATAATTGTGATAGAGATTATGGAATTATGTGTTTGGGAATGTCTCCAAATATATATCATCTCATATATTCTGCTGAATTTCCATATGAGCTTTGTAAAATTTTGGACAAAGCTTTTGGTTTGCAGGAAATTGAAGATGAAGCATGGAGCGAACCTAGCATCTCCTCTTGTTCTCTTTCTCAAGATATCTTGGCCTCTACATTCTCTGATGAAGTTGATCATGATGAACAAGTTTCTCATACATTTCATGTTGCTGCTTCCCTCTTTCATTCGAATGCTTCCTCCTTCAATGAAGAAGCAAATATTGAAGAGCCATATTTTTCTGTGTCTCTTGAAGGTGATTTTTCTTCTTGTGATACTAATGATGAAAAAGAAGTAACATATGGAGCTGCTGCTATTGATATTGATTATGATCCTATAACCCATTCATTATTCTCTCAATCTCCTATCTTATATTCTGATATCTATGTGCCAAATTCCTTACACCTCTTGCATACCTCTCTCATTGATGGTGCGCAACCCAGTGACTTCCAGGATGTTTGCTTTGCCACATCAAGCCTTATTTGTGTCATACCACTTACCTTAATTGATCTCATGTTCTTAATCATATCCTTATTTGTTCTTGGAATCAATACTCAGAGCCTTCTTGAAGATTGTGAACATCTCATTCTGCCCATCCATCATTCAGATTTTTACACTTATCAGTTTTTCCCAGTTGCTCATAATTTTCCTAGTCTAGCCCTATATCCTCATGGAGCCATTGAAGACTTTGTCCTTTCTGTTCCATATGTTAATATTTCTGATATATCAGAGTTTTATCAGCCTCATATCAGATCTATACAGGTGCTACATCATATTGGAAGATTGACATGTGATTCACATCACAATTTTGCAGCTATTCAGGGAATTGGGTGTGAAATAAATTGTCTTATTTTTGTACTCTTTGGAAAGGAGTATGCATAGATATCTTTTCCATTTCAGATTATGTTTGAAGATCAGAGTTTGACAGTAGCAAGAAGCATTCAGATAATGCTCCTACTTCATCAGATGATGAGATACAAGGAGTCTCTCCTCTTCCTTCTTACAGGTTCTACACTCCAGCACATGATCATGGAGTTCATGATTCCTTCAGCAATCCCTCCATTCAGAAGCAGTTCAATCAGCTAAAAGTGAAGATGAAGATATGTTGAAGACATACATATTTCAAATTTTGTGCCTTGTCCTATCTTGAGGGAGGATTTTCCCCATGTGGTTTTGCCTCTTTCTTCACTTTTCTGGACATAATAATTGTAAAAGGGTGACCATAGCCTTGTTGATGGGCCCTATATGCATCCATATGCATCCATATTTTTTTTCATACCATCATAAAGTTAGACTTATAGGGGGGTGTGGGAATATATTAAACCCACTCACAACTTAGGATAAAATAATTAATCATTATTTGATTAATTATTCACCCACTAGCTTAATTAGGTGGCACCTTAAATTCAATGCATGCCATCTATATCCTAGGAATGAGTTATTTCTGATTCTGGGTTCATCTAGAATTAGTATGCAGGACCTTATAGCAGATTCTTCTTTTTTCTGCTTTTTCTGCTTTTCTATGGATAAGATAAAAGCTAGTCAACTAGGAAACCGGGTGCTTTTGTTTCCAACCCATCCTCCATTAGTTTTTCTCCATTTTCTAGGATTATCATGTTATTTCCATATCCTTGACAAATCACTCATGCTTTTTCCAACTCGTGAGGTCCTTGATAGATTTAGCAAGTGCTTTATCCACCTATGGGGGTTTGCTATATTGGGTAAGTCAGCATTTTTGAGCTTTATGAGTTGTTTCCATACAATTCGACTTTCCTATGAGGGAAGATCTATTTATGTACACTATTATTCATAATTATTCAATGGAAGGATACACACCATTATTCATCTCTTCATTCATGTGATTCAGTCTCTTTTCTTCTCTCTATTTTTCCTGTGTATGCTTGTGAGAATTCTTAGTAGCAAGATCTATTTCCTGTGCTTCTTTTCAGCATCATTGCACATAGCATTGGTCTATTATTTCTACAAATATTCCCCAAATATATCAATATCTCACCCAAAGCGCAATCCCTCCATGAGCAAGAATATGCCATAAAAATGGAAATGGTTGAGAGAAAGTGTTGCAATATAAGAGTACAAAATATTCCCTATAAATTAAAACTACGAATAATACTCCATTAAATACCCTAGTGGCCTCTCCAAACACCAACTTGTATGGGAATATTTCACCCTTGAAATTGGCTAAGGCAAGAAAACTAGTCATCCATTAACTCTCACAATTCACAAATGATAAAAAGCCATTATATTAGTTTCTTCCCATATTTTATAAACATCCTTAGCCTTCTAAGGATCCCAATCCATCCACAAACTCAATCCAATTCTAATTTGGGTGTGGGCTCAATATTTTCCATGTGTCCTCCCTTTCCTAGCCTTCCATCTTCCCCTGATTTGAGTAGGAACCCATTGGGATTCTCCAAATCACATGAGAGATCTCTTGGATGCTATATTTAGACCTTAAATGTCAGATATTTCATATTTTATCCTAGATATCTTATTTGTGTCATATGTTTCATATCATATTCATCATTGTTGTCATAGAGTTAGGGAATCTAGTCCAAGTGTCTCACTAGCTCCAAAATGACTCTTCCTTTCCCATGTAAGTTACATTAATTCCCAAATTTGACCTATGATGCATATGGAAAATTTTATTAACCTTATAACTCATCCAATAACCTTTAGGCTTCCCATGGATTCGAAATTGCAAGAGGAGGTTTCCATTTGGTACCAAATTTCTAGCTTATGTGGGTCCCACATTCTCCAGGTTCCTTCATGATCAATTGCCACTTTGATTTTCCCTTGTATTTATTTATTTATATCTTTTATTAAATATTTATACCATTCTAATTTTCAAACATCCTTTATTGTCCCCCTTATTCCATATCCCAAAGCTTCCACCCCCAACCTAGGAAACTAGTAATTTTCCTCCTTGGCAATTATTTGACCCTTAGTATCAATTTGAAAAACTCTCATGAATATGGAAAATGTGATTAGTCCATTGTGACCCAATGAAAAATTTGGGACATGAAAAATCCTCCCTTCGCAATATTTATTGTCCTCAAGCAATTTCAAACATGGGTGTTGAAGAACCTACTTTCTGTATGATTCTTTGAAGTTGCCACTGAGTTGCCCAACTTTGAGTCTTTGAGATTCCATTAAGATTTTTGAGAGGAACCACCAGGATTGCTGCTACACTACTCTGATTAAAATCACTTTATTAAGTGGGGAATCCATCCACCATACCGCTTGTTTCCCAAAAAAATTGAAATCAATGGGACTAAAAACTATTCCAGGGTCCCATTGCTTGTATTGCACTCCAAAAATTAAGAGTGCTATCCAACCCATACCATTAGGAAAGAGAATTCTACGATCCAATTTTATTGCATGAATTCTTCCAAACATCATGAGTACATAATATATATCATCAAAGTACATAACAACATAATAAAAATGTACATCAAGGAGGTGCCTCATAAAAAAATCATGAAAGTGCTTATACCTCCAAGTAAGTAGACCACCATTTGCCAAGTGCATACAAGCTTCAAGTGACCAATAAAATATTATCCAATGACATAAGTAAGGATCCCATGTCCTACAATGCTGCTCCAAAAGGATGTGATATGCATCAAAATATTCAACCATGCATTCTTTCATCCAAGAAGTGGATGAAGAATCTCCACTCTAATGTTAACCAAATAATGAGAAAAAGAAAGAAGGAGACTTCAAATGACTCAAAGAAGTCTCACCCATACATTAATGAATGAGAGAATCATAAATATATAACAAATTATGTGGCCAGTAACAAAAATGTTCTCTAATCATAAATCTATTCACCCCAATGTTGGATGAAGTTCTTCAAACAACAAATGAACCAAGTGTTGAGCAAGAAAAAGATGAGTCTTCAAGTGACTCAGATGCATATCATAGGTACATCCATGTAGATGTGCATCATCATAAAGTAACAAAGGATGCTGCTGAAAATGTGAATAATAATGTGCTCCAACCATGTCATCTTAAAAAGTAAATATAGGAGTTTCATACTTCTCATGTGGCACCATAAAAAAGAACCCTTTCACCCATACTTCATCGAGACTAATGCTGCAAAACATGGAATTGTAGGATGTACGAGAATGAACTAACTCACCCAAATGATAAAAAAGTGCAGAAGTTTTATCACGGGAAGGATACATATGGGTAGTATCATGCAGCTCTTTAAAAAGTGTGAAACCTTTGTCATAGGGTTCCAATGTAGAGGAATCATTCTCTTCTTTAAAAATTGCATAACCTTCATCAAGAGACAATTCAAGTTCCTCTTCCACCACATAAAGTGTTGGGATATCTTCAATTTAATCTTCAAACATATCAAGCACTTTAAAATTTCTACATTTCTCATGATCCACCATGTCATGAGAATCCTCCAAACACTCTACCATTTGACAATTTGAAACATAGGAGGAAAAAAAAGTGTCTTGCAACTTTTCAAGAAGTTGTTCATTTTGAATTGTGAGCTTATGAATGACTTCATTATTATTCAAGTAGGATTCATGTAACCATTCACTAATCTCAATGACAATTTTTCTATCAAAAAGAAAATATATGAAAACACCTTTAATGTTGCACATTTCTCTTTGAATCTTATTCATGTCTTCAAGGAAGGATGGATCCTCCAAGGAAGTAGCTCTCCAACAAGAATTTGATACCAATTATTGAGTGTAATGGAGTATGCTAAGTGACTATTGGATCTTATTTTCATTCATATTTAAGGACCCTTCAACAAAATGAGGCTGTTGCAAATGAACCTCCTCATATTCTTCCTTCTTGCTTGGACCAACTTCATAAAGCTCAAGTGGTGATGGGGAAGTTGATCTTGTTTCTTCTTCAACTGATACAAGGTCTTCATTTTCTTGTTTAATGAAAGTTTGGCTTGTAGAAACACTTTCAAAAGTGATCTCTATGTCACCAACCTAGAGGTGTGAGCACCTATCAATAGGTACTCCTTCATAATTCAAGCACCCATCATTAGATTCTCTTTGTTTCATTTCCAAGGTAGAATATGTCTCGAAATTATCTTTAGTATTTTCAATAGAAACTTCTTCATACTCATGTGATGTCTCTTCATATTTTTCAGAGTCACTTGGGAGTGAATTTTGATCCTCTTCATATACTACTTCTTCTACTTTGCCTATTTCAAAACTAGGTGGTTCATGGGTCTCCTTCTTTTGCTCCTTCAAGCAAGATGATGCATTTTTCCCCTTGGTTTTCTTAAAATCAATGTATTTTTTCCAGCTTTGGATAGCCAACAATTTGAATCCTTTCTTAATATTCTTGTTCATGTCTTAAAAGATAGGTTCCATAGTTTTTATAAGCTCCTCAATGTTCCCGCCTTCACCTGGGGGGGGGGGGGGAGACATGGCAGAAATCTTCAAGCCACTCAGTGTGTCATTGGGGGAAAGTCTGGAGTCAAGGATGTCACCTTGTTCTTGACTCCTCCATTTAGGCAAACTCCTAATGAAGCCAAAAGGGGTAGACCCTACAAGTTACTAAGGTGTTAAGAACCCGTGTCAACCCTCCTTTTTATTTTGTTAGTATATTTTATTAGGCACATATGCTTTGTAAGTCGTCCTATCAGTATGTTGCATTATCCCACATTTATGGGGAGTAAGTAATAATTGTTAAGTTGTCTAGTTATTATGTTGCATTATCCCACATTCATGGGGGGTAATAGTTGTTTAGATTATACTTAGTATATAAGTATGTGTTGACGCTAATGAAAGCATCGGAGAGTTATTTTGTATTGAGATTGCTCAAAGGAGGTTGCCCCCTCGAAGTGGCCCACGATCAATAAAATATATTTTGTGCTCCAATATTTCTGTTATATTGTGCATTTTGATTGTTCATTGTAGGAGGTTCTCCACATCTAGTATCAGAGCACTTTCCTTGGCACAAGTGGGAATTTGTTTTTTGGGAAAAAGGGGCAAAATTGGGCGGCGACTTTCACATCAATTTTTGAAAATTTATATGCATATTCAAGAAAAATAAGGTGCATATCTGAATTCCTCTTTCCAAACTACGCAGTTTAAAAAAAAAACATCTCATTTGGAGTTCTAAGAGTGGAGATATCGTGGATTTAAAATTAGCATTTTTTTAGAATTTCAGTGATGACCGCGGAAATTGCAGAGCGAAAATATTTTGACTGAGTGCCCAGATTTCTATTCCTATTTCATGGGTAGAATCAGAGTGGTTGTTCCAATTCCAGAATCAGGCTATAATAGTGATTCTGAGCAATATAGATTGGGTTGTGCTGATTTTAAAAGTTTTTGTCTCAAAACCTTAGCTCTAATTACGGGTTTTTGAGCAATGGGTGGAATTTATACCACATTTTTTCTAGCATTGTGATTATTGCAGTAGTTCTTCTTCTTGGAGCAGTATTTTTCATTCGGATCAGGGAATAAACCCTATTTGCTTAACTGTGGGAAATACTTGGGCATAGCCCTAAAACTCATTGTGAGGAGTACCACAGAAACCCCGAAGTAGCTGGCCATTGAGAGGACCTGCCAAGAAAAAAGGGCAATGACCCCCACCAGATTGACTAGATTCCCATCCATGAGGAAAAACAAAGAGCTGTCATTTTTGGCCAAGTGGTTAACAGTTTTACCTGCGCCATGAAGTGAGGGGTACTGCCCCAATACTCAAGCCTGAGACAGCCTTGGTGGCCAAGTGACTACCTTTGAACCATTAGAAAGCTATATATACCTGGTGTCCATATCTATTTACAGTTGATAACACATAGAATTCCAGAATTGTCACAAATCATTTACTCCAATTCAAGTTGATAAAGCACAACTTTCTAGCACCGCCACATATCATTTCTTCAAAAAAAATAAAAAATTCTTCAGCCATATATTCCTTGATTTAGCTCTGTTTCCCTTGAAAATTCATTGTAACCCTTGTCATTCCATTCTACATATTTCATTCATTGAAGACCCTATCCCAAGTCCACTTCCCAAAGCCCGAAATTCCATCTCCTTCTTTCACCCCACTTCTGAAATTCACATTTTTTGTTTCCTTGTCCCTCAGAAAGTGTCCACAACCTAGTAACTCACTTGCGTTTTTCCCAACTCAAAATTTTCCTTTTCTAAAACCCTCTCTATTTTTGTTTTTCCACCCATTTCCGATAAAAAACCAAAAAAATAATTCTTCAGCCATATATTCCTTGATTTAGCTCTATTTCCCTTGAAAATTCACTGTAACCCGTCATTCCATTCTACATATTTCATTCATTGAAGACCCTATCCCAAGTCCACTTCCCAAAGCCCGAAATTCCATCTCCTTCTTTCACCCCACTTCTGAAATTCACATTTTTTGTTTCCTTGTCCCTCAGAAAGTGTCCACAACCTAGTAACCCACTCGTGTTTTTCCCAACTCAAAATTTTCATTTTCTAAAACCCTCTCTATTTTTGTTTTTCCACCCATTTCCGATAATAATAAAAAAAACTTGTTTATGGTTATCCCCCATGCAAGAGAAAATAGATAAATGGAAGAAGAACTTGTCACCCTCAAGACCAAACTCAAAGATCTAGATCAAATATTTCTTGACCTCCATCTTCAGTATTCAACCAGAGAAACTGACAACAGCCTGAGTCTTCTACAGTCACTGTGTTCTCTTCTTCCAACAACTTTTGTGGGACAAAGATTGAATTCCCTCGCTTCAATGGTGATGATCCAAGTGGATGGATACACAAGGCAGAACAATACTTTAATATGCATAACACTTTTGATGTCATGAAAGTCCCACTTGCATCATTTCATTTGGAACGTGAAGCCCTTTAATGGTTTTGTTGGTACATCAAGGATCATGAAGAGCTCCAATGGACATATTTTTTCCAACTCCTTTTGCACCGATTTGGCCCTAGTGGGTTTGATTAATTCACGGGAGCAGTCACCAAACTTTGCCAAATTGGCACTGTGAGAGAGTATCATACAGAATTTGAGAACTTAGTTAAGCACATAGAAGGATTTTCTGATGCATTCTACAGGAGTTGTTTTATCAGTGGTCTTAAGGATACAATCTGATCTGACGTTACAATGTTCTGTCCCAACACAATGATGTAACTCCTAGGGTTGGCTAAGTTGGCAGAGGACACGATTAGGGCTCAGCAATGCCCCAAATCCACTTTTGTTCCATTTAAAAATATGGGTCCCCAAAGACATCCAATCCCTCTGACTCCTAGAACCACTCCTATCAAGAATTTGTCTGAAGCCAAGATGTGGGCACATAGGCAAAAAGGATTTTGTTATAATTGTGATGATAAATTCACCCGAGGACATAAATGTACTGAACACAAGCCCTATTTATTGGATGTGGATTATTTTCCTGCACTTGAAATTTGTGACATTGCTTAGGATCCAGTAGATGATCAGGTCGACATTTCGCAGCCGCCTATTGACCCTTAGATTGCTAAACAAGTTGATTGTTTTGTCCATCCTGTCTCCAGCTTTAAAGTCATGGTTGTCAATGGGAGCACCTTACCTTGCAAAGGAAAGTGTCACAGTGTGTGTATCTCTATTGGAGATTATAACTTGTGCTCTAACATGTTTGCCATACCCCTAGGAGGTTATTCTATGATTTCGGGCACTCAATGGCTACGCACACTTGGACCCTTCTTATGGGATTTTGCTGAACTATGGATGCATTTTTTAGTCAATGGAAAAAAACACACATTCAATGGCTTACAACCAGGGTCTCTCAGCATCATCAGTTCACATTGCATGGAAATGATCCTTAAGAATAATTCACATGGTGTCATCACTCTACTCCATTTCATCCAGATGCAACCTCGACAATCTCAAATACTCCCTTGGATATTTCATTTCAATGCACCCTTCAGATGACTTATTTTTCCAAGCCCTTCACTCTTGAGATTGATGCTTGTGACAATGGACTTGGTGTTGTCCTCTTTCAAGATGAACATCCCATGGCATTCACCAGTAAGTCCCTTCCTGGAAAGAATTTATCCACCTCCACATATGAGAAGGAAATGATGACTATTTTGCACGCAGTACACAAGTGGTGGCCATACCTCTTAGGGAATCCTTACTGCATCAAGACTAACCACCAGAGTCTGAAATATTTCCTGGAACAACGGGTCTCATCCCCAACACAATAGAAATGGGTTAGCAAACTTGGGGGTTATGACTATGAGATCAATTACAAGAAGGCTAAGGACAATCTTGTGGTGGATACTCTTTCCCACACATTTGATGCCCTTCTCTCTCTTTCATCTATTGCTATGCCTATTCCAACTTGGTTACACTCTGTTCAGCAAGGCTATGTCAATGACTCCTCATTATCTGAAATCATCCAACCGTTGGATAGTAACCCTTCTGTGGTACCACATTTCTCTTAGGATGGCTCTTCTCTGAGATACAAGGGTCATTTGGTGCTTCCCTAGAGCACAGATATTAAACATGCAAACTTTTATGAACTCCATGCTTCTCCATTGGCAGGGCACTCTAGGTTCATGAAAACATATGAGAGGGCATGATGTCACTTCTTTTGGAAGGGAATGAAACGAGAAATTCAATAGATGGTTTTTGAATGTGCTCCTTGTCAGCACCACCAAGGTGAAACTACACTCCTTTCCGGATTGCTCGAACCTTTTCCCATCCCTACAAGGATTTGGACATATATTTCAATTGATTTCATTGAAGGGCTCCCTAAATATGGAGGGAAGAATGTAATCTTGGTTGTGGTTGATCGGCTCTCCAAATATCATCATTTTTGTGCTCTTAAACCTCCGTATACCACCTCCTCAATCGCACAAATTTTCATGGACAAGATATTCCTTCTTCATGGAATCCCTCAGACTACAACGCACCTTTCACAAGTCATTTAATCCTTACTGACACTAAACTGAATATGAGTTCAGTTTATCACCCACCAATAGATGGTTCGAATGAAGTCATCAACAATTACTAGGAAACTTATCTTCATTGTTTCACCTCTGAAGAACAACATCTGTGGGAAAAGTGGCTCCCTCTCGCTGAATGGTGGTACAATACTTCCTACCATACTACATCTGAAATGACTCCATATGAAGCAATTTATGGTTACACACCTCTAGTACTCCTTCCATACACCCTCAACAGTTCACTAGTTCAGGCCGTTGACATGGTTCTTCAAAACCAACATCAGATTCTTCACCTTCTACAGGACAATATTTACATGGCCAAAACCCGCATGAAACACCAAGCCGATCAACACCGTTCTGAGCGCACTTTTCAAGTCGGTGACATGGTTTTTCTTCGTCTATAGCCTTACAAGAAATCCTCCTTGAAACTCAATGGGAATCAAATGCTTGCTCCAAATATCTCTAGTCCATATACAGTTCTTCAGAAGATTGGGTCTGTTGCTTATAAATTGACACTTCCTCCTTCTTCTCACATTTAGCAAGTGATTGGCACCAACATCAAAGCACAAATTGTTTTACCAGAACGGGATAATGAAGGATCCATTATTTCAGATCCGATGACCATCCTCAATAAGTGCACTTGTCAGCTTTTCTCTTGGTCCATCACAGAGGTCTTAATTCAATGGCACAACATGCAACCAGAGGATGCTACATGGGGACCGCTCCTTCATATTCAACAACAGTTTCCACATCTAAAGCTTTGAGGACAAAGATTTTTTTTAAGAGGGAGGGGATGTTAAGAACCCGTCTCAACCCTCCGCTTTATTTTGTTAGTATATTTTATCAGACGCATACGCTTTGTAAGTTGTCCCATCAGTATGTTGTATTATCCTACATTCATGGGGAGTAAGCAATAGTTGTTAAATTGTCTAGTTATTATGTTGCATTATCCCACATTCATGGGAAGTAATAGTTGTTTAGATTAGACTTAGTATATAAGTATGTGTTGAGGCTAATGAAAACATCGAAGAGTTATTTTGTATTGAGCTTGCTCAAAGGAGGTTTCCCCCTCGAAGTGGCCCGCGATCAATAAAATCTCTCTTGTGCTTCAATATTTCTGTTATATCGTGCATTTTGATTGTTCATTGCAGGAGGTTCTCCACATAAGGATGGTTACTCAGATGATGATGGTATTAAATGAGTAATTTTTTTAGGATTTTTTATTTAACAATTGTAAACAACAGATAACATGATGAGACAATGACAAATAAGCATGATATGACACCCAATCACATATAGATTGAAAGAAATAAACAGTTGATCAGTGCCTTTAAATGGAATCAAAAATAATTAAGAGTGCTTGCAAGTGCTGGAGTGAATGTTGTGCAATTTTATCTTGGTATGTTTTAAATTAATGTGACAAGATGAGTGAATTAAATTAGGCACGGGGACTCCAGATATACCAGGGGGTACTTGGAGTATGTCCAAAAGTAACAACCGCTACGGCTACCCATAAGGAATGTGTGATCTGGATGGAGTCTCTAAGACTATGTTCATAATACACCCACTAGGATGTAACAAATATCGGCGCCTCAAGGTCACTGTCCAGTAGTTCCCACTTCCTTTGGGTATTTTTCCACTATTTACGGTTTAATCAAGGCGTTGGATTTTCTCCTGCGGTGGTTAATTAGGAAATTAAATCCTAATTATTCTAGTCACTCACATTGCTTTTGATATAGCTTGATTGATCGGATGAACTGTAGCCAAGTGTAGACCAACACACTAGAGTCTTGTAAATTTTAGTAAATTTTAAGAGCGTGTTTTTGTTAAAAAAAAGACCCTGCAGGAATCTCTTTCGGTCCAAGTGGACCTAAATCAGGAAATAAATGAGGGGTTAATTTTACTACTTGCTTTTGAAAAGTAACAATGAAAATAGAATAAAAAACACACACTACAGGTTTTCTAATTAAACCTACCACAGTCATCTTTCACCTTTTGGTTCAATCGATGACTCGTGGGGTAAGTATTAGTATTAATTTGATTTCAAAATATGGAATAATGACAAATATGATCAAGGTATAAAATCCTACATGACAATACTAAGCTAGAGCAAAAAAGGAGAAAAAAAGAAAAAAGGTGAAACAAACGCGGATCCCCCTTGAGGGGATAGGGAGTGGACTCAAAAGATCCTACTCGAAGTGATTCTTTATTATTAAAGGTTACAATATAAACAAACTAATATGCACTTTGGTCCTTGTTATTCGGGATCCAAAGGCTTACAATAAGCTTACAACAAGCCTAAAAGGAAGCAGGACGGTGGGGGAAGCCTCCGGGAAGCTCCGGTTCGCCCAAGAGTTGAAAAACGGGCAGAGTCTCGTTCTCTTTTTTTGTTAAATATGCTAAAAAATAGAAAGCTATTAAAATAAACTATGCCCAAAAACACTTTAAAAGTGTTTTGGGTCACCACACTAATTATCGAAAAAAAGACTAAGTTAAAAATTGTTAAAAAGGAACAATTTAGTTTTGCAAAAAGGAACCAAGGAAAGAAAGATTTCATTGGGATCTTGGCTTTCCTTTTGGGAAGCCAATATGATGTGCACTTTCTTGTATAATTTAAATATTTAAAGAAAAAAAAAACTACCTTATGAGCAAGCTTTAGATCTACGATTTAACTACTTGCAAAAAGGAATTTCTTCGCCTAGATCTATCTTTAAAATATGATATTCTTTATGAAATTTCATATCTAAGAAACAAAACTCTTAGGAAATAGATATAAAAATGTATAATCAATTCTTAGAAGTATATATTATCATGAGAGGACGAACAAGTAACTGGAAGATTGGTTTTCATAAAATGGAGGAGGAGAAGGGGGAAGGCATGTTGCTGGATAGATCTACAAGGGAAACTTGTTAGTGGAATGCAGAGGGGAAATTCCTCCACAAAAATGTTGAATGTACAGTGGAGTCAAACTATATCCATAGCTCGTCCAATAATTAACTCCTGAAAGCTAAACACACAACCTTATGAGATCTGGATATATATATGAAAAAAGAGACAAAAATTACATGCAAATAAGCTTATTAAACATGTATAATCTGGATCTTCAAACAAATATGCTATGAGATATAGAAAAAACAAGTAATATTACTTTCCCAACTACACTCCTATTGATTCAGCTGAATCATTCAAGCCAGACAAGGTTTAGATGCAGAAATTGAGAGGAAAACTGGCAACATCAATAGCCGCAAGACAATGCTTATTCCACACACATGAGAGTATTACACCATTTAGCCTCCAAAGATTCTTTATTCCAACATTGAAAATATTACAACAGTATTACAATAGCAATCCTATTCTCTCCAACTCGAACTAGCTTCGAGAAGGGAATGGCAGCTTCAATTTATAGCCAGACTAGCCAAGAGGGGCACATGCCTGACAGAAGGAGAGATTGCAGCTGATGGAGAGTTAAGTCGAGCCTGATATGATGATGAAATAAGTCTAATTGGACTGGAACTGCAAATCAAAGTGACACCTCACTCAATGAACTGACCCATCCATCAAACCACTGCCAAATTGATCCACACGTGTGGACGAGAGAGAAGGAGGGCGCAACCCTCAAACCTGCATGAGCCAGTTAAGCTCCTCTTCAGCCTGATCAATGCCTTCAGTCAAGGAATGAAAACTACCGGTCAATTTGAAGCCAATGAGACTGATTTCAATCAAATATGAGAAAATTCCACTGATTTAGGATCTTGCATTTACTCCATTATTTAATTAATTTTTAATTAAATTAATTAATATTTGATTTTTTTTGGATTTTCTTACCTGAGTGATGGAAAAATCACTCAAAACTTAGGAAAAGTGGGTTTATGGGTTTACCACGTGCTCCAAGTTAGAAAATGAGCACCCCCATGACTGAAACTAATTTTTAACCCCACTTTTATTACAAGACCAATTTTTCCATTTAGACTATTAAAAAATTGCCCAAGTTTTGTAGAAAAATTAAAATTAAAAAAAAAACAAAACAAAACCTAGGGGGACTTAGCACATGTTCATATGACTTGACCATAATGCCTAGCATATTTATACATTGACACACAGACTCTAATAACTTCAATAGGCCTAAATGTTAAGCCGACCACCCCAACTTTGGAGGTATTGAGTGAAAAACTCAGAAATTATCAGTCTTTTATTCAATAACCAATAATAACCAAGGAAAAAAAACACTATGGGATGATCAGATTGATAAATGAGTCCAAGAGACTGATTCTTATATAGACACTATCATGCTAGAACATTTTATTACAACTCCCCCAAGGGGGTATGAACATGTGGTAGATAAAACAACACTTCCCAGAAGCAAGTCTGAAGGTCTTTTGAAGTCCGAACAAATCATCTTTGTCCGATTCACTAGGCTCACTTAATAACACTGAATAAGTACAAATTAGGTGGTAACATCTGGCTCCAACTACGGGACGTGTGCTCGATCTAGTCATAGGGAAAGGAGAGGATACGAGAACACTAGAATCTCTGGTTTGTATACCCTGTAAAGAAATCTCAACTTGACAAGAAAACATCAATAGCACAAGCTTTATATAAAATCCAGATGAGCCATTAAGATGATTTATTTAAACAAAATAAATGTAGCTAATTAATGAAAGAAATTTTTTATTATAGCCAAGTACAAAATAGAAATGCAGAAAGTAAATGCTCTATTTTAAAAAGCTTATTTTCCTACTCTAAGCATGATATAAAAAGGTTAGGTGTAATAAAAAATCCAATGTAACCACTGTTGGTTGTGGAGCCTGATATTCCAGATCCATAGATATTATTCAGTCGTGTTTGTACCCCAGGTGTACTGTACACTCATTCCCCCTGCCTTGGGGTTTGGGGCAGCGCCTCGAAAAAGGGGGTTCGGGGGCCAACAGTTTTGCGGACCCATGTTATTGGGTTAACCCTAGAATTTTCCAATTGTATTTCCCTTATAAAAGAAAGCATTGTAAAACGACTGAGTATGGTATTGTATTGTATTGGAATAGAGACTATGAGAGCGTGAAGAGGAAGTGCAGGGGTTTTGCTGAAGGTTGTATCCCTTCACCTTTCTGGACTGTAATAAAAGGACTGGCAATTTCTTTGTGGATGTAGCCCATCGTTTGGGTGAACCACGTTATATCTGTGTCTCTCTGTAATGTTTTAATGTGTTTTGCATCTTGTTTATGATTTAACTGTATATCTGTTATTGCTCTATGGTCCTGTTTTCTAACAACCACCTAAGCATTTTATTAACATAAAAAAAGTTTTCCTTGTCTTTGGCTACCAACCAAAGTAAGGATACTTTATTCAGAAAATGCAAACCCGCGTGATGATCCAGAATGGGTGGGATTGATGGCAAATCATAGGCATGAATAATGTCATTAAAATTCTTTCCAAACTAGTATTTGCTCTCGCATGTTGCTTCTATCCATGACTAGATAGGACCGATATACCAATCGGCAAGATGAGGTAGACTAACTACATCATCATACTGATCATCAGGGCTTATTGAATGATAACTCGTTGCATAAGCCCCAAGTAGCTCCAAATCATAAGGAACCTCTACATGTGAAGAATATGGCTGAGACTGATATTCCACTGACTGCATCACATCTAACTTTTCACAACACTGTTTCTCAATGTATTCATTACTGTTAACTTTGTGCAGTTCTCCATGATATGACTCTGAATGATCATGTGAAAATTTTGAATGCTCCTCTTCCATACTAATATGTTCCTAGGTATCCAGATCTACGCTCCCCTCTATGGGCATATCGTAGATTGGACTTCCACAAATTTTTTAATAGACACTCCCCTTGCTGGAAATATCATGGATGGGATTCACAATAAGATTTTCACAAGTTGGATTATCTATGAAATTCCAATAGTCACCACTCCCATCTATCTCAGATATGAGAGAGTCTTCCTTGTTGGTATCACATCCTAAGATATAACTACCCTCCTCCTGTTCATAATAATCATCCTTCAAAGTTTTGGTTTCAAAGATATTAGGAGAAGTTAAAATTTCCAAAACTTCATCCCTAAGTGATGAACATAGAGGAGTTTCATCATACGCGTCATAAATTTCTTCATAAGTGTCGATATCAGTAATGGTTTCCTCATGAGGGATTTCTGGAAAAATATTAGCATTGCAACAAACTTGAGAATACCTCAAATCTTCAATGTTTTCAGTTATGGTGACATGCGGAGAGTCTTCAATAATGTATTCAATCATGGGTTCCTCATGAAGCTCTTCAATAGGATCATCCCGAGTGTGCTCATCTATAATGGAAGTCATGGGCTCCTTTATCTCATTTAGGTAGGTGAGGTCCCTTTCGACAACCGTTACCATATCTCCTTCACCATTATGCCCCCTCTCAAAAAACATAGCACATAATTCTTCATGGGAGATAATGCATTTATCAGGAAGACCACAAAACCATATCCAAACCTTCTTTTCCAAAGAATTAGAAAAAATTCACATCACATTATCCCTATGAAGAGTGTTGAGTTTATTCACAAATGAAAAAAAGAATATGATGTGACAAATAGATGAATCACCATTTCGATAAAAAATTGGAGCCTGAAAATATCTTTGATCCTGGAGATATGGTTCATAGTTAGGAAAACCCGGGATGCCCAAGAAATCAATGGGAGGATATGCCTTGGAAATGTGAGCACCATAATCCTCATCATCCATAATGGATTATCAATAGCATATATCAACCATGTACTTTGTACTGAGCCGGAGCTGTCCAATAATGAGCATTTAAAGTTTTATTATTTCATATGAGCTCATCTACACACAACAAGTCTCAACAAAATTATGAGAAAGTAAGGTTTTATCCCTTCAATGGAGTCTCCATGTGAAAAAGAAAAATAAGCATTTATAAATCTTTCACAAAAATTATTTTTTGCTTTTATTTGTAAAAATAAAATTGAAAAACGTCAGTGGAGTGGCCATATGAAAATTAAAGATCTACTCTAAACAATCATCAAACAAAGCAAAAAAAAGGAATAAAACAAAAGTTGTACTCTGGGATTAAAAAGATTTACCCCAACAACAACACTAAAAGATGTTTCTGCCTTTCACACACCTGGGAGGGGAACATGGCAGAAATCTTCAAGCCACTCGGTGTGTCCTTGGGGGCAAGTCTTAATTCAAGGCTATCACCTTGTTCTTGACTCCTCCATTTAGGCAAACTCCTAACAAAGCCAAGGGGGGTAGACCCTATGAGTTACTAAGCCTGGTTACTTAGATGATGATGGTATTAAATGAGTAAGTTTTTTAGGAGTTTTGATTTAACAATTGGAAACAACAGATAACATGATGAGATAATCACAAATAAGCACGATATGACACCCAATCACATATAGATTGAAATAAATAAACAATTGACTAGTGCCTTTAAATGGAGTCGAAAATGATTAAGAGTGCTTGCAAGGGTTGGAGTGAAGGTTGTGCAATTGTATCTTGGTACGTTTTAAATTAATGTAAAAAGATGACTAAATTAAATTAGGTGAGGGGACTCCAGATATACCCGAGGTACTTGGAGTATGTGCAAAAGTAACAAACACTACGGCTACCCGCAATGAATGTGTGGGTTGGATGGAGTCTCTAAGACTATGTTCATAATACACCCGCTAGGATGTAACAAAGATTAGTGCCTCGAGGTCACTGTCCAGTAGTTCCCACTTCCTTTGCGTATTTTTCCACTGTTTACGGTTTAATCGAGGCATTGGATTTTCTCCTGTGGTGGTTAATTGGGAAAGTGAATCCTAATTATTCTAGTCACTCACGTTGCTTTTGATGCAGCTTGATTGATCGGACAAACCGTAGCCAAGTTCAAAGCATACACATTGGAGTCTTGTAAATTTTAGTAAATTTTAAGAGTGTGTTCTTGTTAAAAAAAAGACCCTCCAGGACAGGGATAATTTTAGGGGCGAATTTTAGCCCAGTGGGCTATTTTTCCATCTTTTTATCCCAAAAAAGATTCGTCATTTTTCATTTTTTGAAGCCCCGTTTCGCCCATTTTGATGGGGTAAAAAATTTTCACCCTAAAAATAGCCAAATTATTATATGAACGATATAAAATCCTTGGAAATTAAAATATTTTTAAAAAAATATCGCCAATCATTTTATATTTGGCGTTTTAAGAATTGGTAATATTCGCCAACATTTATACACTTTTAAATAAGTATGGTTCCTTAAAATCATCCCTGCTCCAGGAATCTCTTTCGGTCCAAGTGGACCTCAATCAAGAAATCAAGGAGGGGTTAAGTTTACCACTTGCTTGTGAAAAGTAACAATGAAAATAGAAGCAAATACACACACTACAGGTTTTCTAATTAAATCTACCACGATCCTCTTTCACCTTTCGGTTCAGTCACGGATTCATGGGGTAAGTATTAGTATTACTTTGATTTCAAAATATGGAATAATGACAAATATGATCGAAGTATACAATCCTGCATGACAAGAATAATCTAGAGGAAAAAACGGGAGAAAAAAAAGAAAAAACTGAAACAGACGCGGATCCCCCCTTGGGGGATGGGGAGTGGGCTCGAAAGACCCTACTCGAAGTGATTCTATATTATTAAAGGTTAAAATATCAACAAAATAATCTGCACTTTGGTCCTTGTTATCCGGGATCCAAAGGCTTACAACAAGTTTACAACAAGCCTAAAATGAAGCATAGCGATGGTGGAAGCCTCCAAGAAGCTCTGGTTTGCCCAAGAGTCAGAAAACGGGCAGAGTCTCCTTCTCTTTTTTGTTAAATATGCTAAAAACCAGCAAGATATTAAAATCAAATGTGCCCAAAAACACTTTAAAAGTGTTTTGGGTCACCACACTAATTACCGAAAAAAAAGACTAAGTTAAAAATTGTTAAAAGGGAACAATTTAGTTTTGCAAAAAGGAACCAAGGAAAGCAAGATTTCCTTGGGATATTGGATTTACTTTTGGGCAGCCATTATGATGCGCACTTTCTTTAAGAATTTAAATCTTTAAAGAACAAAAAAAATAAACTACCTTATGAGCAAGCCTTAGATCTACGATTTAGCTACTTGCAAAAAGGAATTTCTTCGCCAAGATCTATCTTTAAAATATGATATTCTTTATGAAATTTCAGATCTAAGCAACAAGACTCTTAGGAACTATATCTAACAATGTACAACCAATTTTTAGAAGTAGATCTGATCATAAGAGGATGAACAAGTAACTACAAGATTGATTTTATTAAAATGGAGGAAGGGAAGGGGGAAGGCCTGTTGCTGGATAGATCTGCAAGGGAAACTTGTTAGTGAAATGTAGAGAGGAAATGCCACCACAAAAATGTCGGATGTATAGTGGATTCAAACTATATCCATAGCTCATCCAATCTTTGCCACTTGAAATCTAAACACACAACCTTGCACAAAACCTTATGAGATCTGGATATATATATGAAAAAAGAGACAATAATTACATGCAAATAAGCTTATTAAACATGTATAATCTAGATCTTCAAACACATATTCTATGAGATACAGAAAAAACAAGTAATCTTACTTGCCCAACTACACTCCTATTGATTCATCTTAATCATTCAAGTGAGATAAGGTTCAGATGCAGAAATTGAGAGGAAAATCGACAAGATCAATAGCCGCAAGACAATGCTTATTCCACACACATGAGAAAATTACACCATTTAGCCTCCAAAGATTCTTTATTCCAACAATGAAAATATTAAAATAGTATTACAATAGCAATCCTATTCTCTCCAACTCGAACTAGCTTTGAGAAGGTAATGGAAGCTTCAATTTATAGCCAGACTAGCCAAGAGGGCCGCATGCCTGACTGAAGGAGAGACTCCAGCTGATGGAGAGTTAAGCCGAGCCTAATCTGAAGATGAACTAAGTCTAACTAGACTGGAACTACAAATAAGAGTAACACCTCACTTAGTGAACTAACCCATCCATCAAACCACTGCCAAATTGATCCACACGTGTGGAGGAGAGAGAAGGAGGGCGCAACCCTCAAACTTGCATGAGCCAGTTAAGCTCTTCTTCAACCTGATAAATGCCTTTAGTCAAGGAATGACAAATACCGATCAATATAAAGACGATGAGACTAATTTCAATCAAATAAGAGCAAATTCCACTGATTTAGGATCTTGGATTTGCTCCATTATTTAATTAATTTTTAATTAAATTAATTAATATTTGATTATTTTGGATTTTCTTACCTGAGTGATGGAAAAATCACTCAAAACTTAGGAAAAGTGGGTTTATGGGTTTACCAGGTGCTCCGAGTTAGAAAATGAGCACCCCCATGACTGAAACTGAATTTTAACCCCACTTTTATTACAAGAGCAATTTTTCCATTTAGACTATTAAAAAATAGCCTAAGTTTTGTGGAAAAACTAAAATTAAATATTAAAAAAAGAAAAAGTAGGGGGACTTAGCACGTGTTCATATGACTCGACCATAATTACTAGCATGTTTATACATTGAAACATAGACTCTAATAACCTCAATAGGCCTAAATGTCAATCCGACCACCCCAACTTTTAAGGTATTGAGTGAAAAACTCAGAAATTATTAGTTGCTTATTCAACAACCAATAATAACCAAGGAAAAAAAACACTTTGGGCTGATCAGATTGATAAATGAGTCCAAGAGATAGAGTCTTTTACAGACACTATCATGCTCAAACATTTTATTACAACTCCCCCAAGGGGGTATGAACATGTGGTAGATTAAAAAAACACTTCCCAGAAGCAAGTCTGAAGGTCTTCTGAAGTTCGAACAAAACATATTTTTCTGCTTCACCAAGCACACTTGATAGCACTGACTAATTACAACTTGGGTGGTAACATCTGGCTCCAATTGTGGGACCTGTGCTTGATCTGGTCATAGTGCAAGGAGAGGATATGAGAACACTAGAATCTATGGTTTGTATACCCTGTAAAAATATCTCAACTTGACAAGAAAACCTTAGTATCACAAGCTTTATAAAAAATCCAAATGAACCATTAAGCTGATTTATTTAAACAAAATAAATGTAGCTAATTAATGAAAGAAATTTTTTATTATAACCAAGTACAAAATGGAAATGCAGAAAGTAAATGCTCTCTTTTAAGAAGCTTATTTTCCTACTCTAAGCATGATATAAAAAGGTTAGGTGTAATAAAAAATCCAATGTAACCACCTAAGCATTTTATTAACATAATTTTTTTTTGCCTTGCCTTTGGTTACCAGTCAAAGTAAGGATACTTTATTCCGAAAATTCAAACCTGCGTGATGATCCAGAATGGGCGGGCTGGATGGGAAATCATAGGCATGAATAATTTCATTAAAATTCTTCCCAAACTAGTATGTGCTCTCACATGCTGCTTCTATCCATGACTGGATAAGACTGATATACCAATCAACAAGATGAGGCAAACTGACTACATCATCATATTGATCATCGGGGCTTATTGAATGATAACTTGTTGCATAAGCCCCAAGTAGCTCCAAATCATAAGGAACCTCTACATGTGAAGAAGATGGCTGAGACTGATATTCCACTGACTGCATCACATCTAACTTTTCACAACGCTGCTTCTCAATGTATTAATTGTTGTTAACTTTGTACGGATCTGCATGATATGACTTTAAATGATTATGTGAAAATTATGAATGCTCCTCTTCCATACTAATATTTTCCCAGGTATCTAGATCCACGCTCCCCTCTATGGGCGTATCATAGATTGGATTTCCACAATTTTTTGAATAGACACTACCCTTGCTAGAAATATCATGGATGGAATTCACAATAAGATTTTCACAAGTTGGATTATCTATGAAATTCCAATAGTCATCACTCCCATCTATCTCGGATATGAGAGAGTCTTCCTTGTTGGTATCACATCCTAAGATATAACTACCCTCATCCTGTTCATAATAATCATCCTTCAAAGTTTTGATTTCAAAGATATTAGGAGAAGTTAAACATTCCAAAACTTCATCCCTAAGTGATGAACATAGAGGAGTGTCATCATACACATCATAAATTTCTTTAGAAGTGTTGATCTCAGTAATGGTTTCCTCATGAGGGATTTCTAGAAAAATATTAGCATTGCAACAAACTTGAGAGTACCTCAAATCTTCAATGTTTTTCAGTTATGGTGACATGAGGAGAGTCTTCAATAATGAGTTCAATCATGGGTTCCTCATGAAGCTCTTTAATAGGATAATCCTGAGTGTGCTCATCTATAATGGAAGTCATGGGCTCCTTTATCTCATTTAGGTAGGTGAGGGCCCTTTCTATAACCATTACCATATCTCCTTCACCATTATGCCACCTCTCAAAAAACATAGCACATAATTCTTCATGAGAGGTAATGCATTTATGAGGAAGACCACAAAACCATATCCAAGCCTTCTTTTCCAAAGAATAAGCAAAAATTTGCATCACATTATCCCTATGAAGTATGTTGAGTTTATTCACAAATGAAAAAAAGAATATGATGTGACAGACAACTAAATCACCATTTCCATAAAAAATTGGAGCTTGAAAATATCTTTGATCCTGGAGATATAGTTCATAGTGAGGAAAAACTGGGATGCCCGAGAAATTGATGGGAGGATATGCATTGGAATTTGAGGACCATAATCCTCATCATCCATAACGGCTTATCAGTAGCATATATCAACCATGTATTTTGTACTAAAATGGAGCTGTCCAATAATGAGAATTTAAATTTTTACTATGTCGTATGAGCTCATCTACACACAACAAGTCTCAACAAGATTATGAGAAAGTAGGGTTTTATCCCTTCAATGGAGTCACCATGTGAAAAAGAAAAATAAGCATTTATATATATTTCATAAAAATTATTTTCTGCTTTTCTTTGTAAAAGTAAAACTAAAAAAATTCAGTGGAGTCGCCAGATGAAAATTAAAGATCTACTCTAAGCACTCATCAAACAAGGAAAAAACAAAAAGGAAGGAAACAAAAGTTGTACTCTGGGAATAAAAAGATTTATCCCCAGCAACGACGCCAAACGATGTTTTCACCTTTCACACACTTGGTGGGTGAACGTGGAAGAAATATTCAAGCCACTCAGTGTGTCCTTGGGGGCAAGTCTCGAGTCAAGGTTTTCACCTTTTTCTTGACTCCTCTGTTTAGGCAAACTCCTAACGAAGCCAAGGGGGTAGACCCTACGAGTTCCTAAGGCTAGTTACTTAGATGATGATGGTATTAAATGAGTAAGTTTTTTAGGAGTTTTGATTTAACAATTGTAAACATTAGATAACATGATGAGATAATCACAAATAGGCATCATATGACACCCAATCACATATAGATTGAAAGAAATAAACAGTTGACCAATGCCTTTAAATGGAGTCAAAAATAATTAAGAGTGCTTGTAAGTGCTGGAGTGAATGTTGTGCAATTGTATCTTGGTACATTTTAAATTAATGTGAAAATATGAGTGAATTAAATTAGGCGAGGGGACTCCAGATATACCCAAGGGGTACTTGGAGTATGTCCAAAAGTAACAACCTCTACAGCTACCCATAAGGAATGTGTGGGATGGATGGAGTCTCTAAGACTATGTTCATACTACACCCACTAGGATGTAATAGAGATCGGTGCCTCGAGGTCACTGTCCAGTAGTTCCCACTTCCTTTGGGTATTTTTCCACCGTTTACGGTTTAATCGAGGTGTTGGACTTTCGCCTACAGTAGTTAATTAGGAAAGTGAATCCTAATTATTCTAGTCACTTACGTTGCTTTTGACGCAACTTGACTGATCGGACGAACCGCAGCCAAGTGCAGAGCAACACACCGGAGTCTTGTAAATTTTAGTAAATTTTAAGAGCGTGTTCTTGTTAAAAAAAGACCCTCCAAAAATCTCTTTCGGTCCAAGTGGAACTCAATCAGGAAATCAAGGAGGGGTTAATTTTACTGCTTGCTTGTAAAAAGTAACAATGAAAATAGAAGCAAAAACACACACTACAGGTTTTCTAATTAAACCTACCTATGATCCTCTTTCACCTTTCAGTTCAATCAGGGATTCGTGGGGTAAGTATTAGTATTAATTTGATTTCAAAATATGGAATAATGAAAAATATGATCAAAGTATACGATCCTACACAGGAATACTAAGTAGAGCAAAAAACGGGAAAAAAAGCAAAAAAGTGAAACGGACGCAGATCTCCCCTGGGGGGATGGGGAGTGGGATCGAAAGAGCCTACTTGAAGTGAGTATTTATTATTAAAGGTTACAATATCAACAAATTAATCTTCACTTTGGTCCTTGTTTTCTGGGATCCAAAGGCTTACAACAAGATTACAACAAGCCTAAAAGGAAGCACAACGGTGGGGATAGCCTCTGGGAAGCTCCGGTTCGCCCAAGAGTCAGAAAACGAGCAGAGTCTCCTTCTATTTTTTGTTAAATATGCTAAAAACCAGTAAGATATTAAAATAAAATGTGCCCAAAAACACTTTAAAAGTGTTTTGGGTCACCACACTAATTACCGAAAAAAAGACTAAGTTAAAAAATGTTAAAAAGGAACAATTTAGTTTGGCAAAAAGGAACCAAGGAAAGCAAGCTTTCCTTGGGATCTTGGATTGCCTTTTGGGCAGCCAATGTGATGTGCACTTTCTTGTAGAATTTAAATATTTAAAGAACAAAAAAAATAATAAACTACCTTATGAACAAGCTTTATATCTACGATTTAGCTACTTGTAAAAAGGAATTTCTTCACCTAGATCTATCTTTAAAATATGATATTCTTTATGAAATTTCAGATCTAAGCAACAGAACTCTTAGGAACTAGATCTAACAATGTATAAGAAATTTTTAGAAGTAGATCTGATCATAAGAGGACGAACAAGTAACTGGAAGATTGATTTTAATAAAATGGAGGAAGAGAAGGGGAATGCATGTTGCCGGATAGATCTGCAAGGGAAAATTGTTAGAGGAATGCAGAGGGAAAATGCCTCCACACAAATGTCGGATGTACAATGGAGTCAAACTAGATCCAAAGATCATATGATCCTTTCCACTTGAAATCTAAACACACAACCTTGCACAAAACCTTATGAGATCTGGATATATATATATATATATGAAAAAAGAGACAAGAATTACATGCAAATAAGCTTATTAAACATGTATAATCTAGATCTTCAAACACATATGCTATGATATACAGAAGGAAAAAAAGTAATCTTACTTTCCCAACTACACTCCTATTGATTCAGCTGAATCATTCAAGTGAGACAAGGTTTAGATGCAGAAATTGAGAGGAAAACCGACAACATCAATAGCCGCAAGACAATGCTTATTCCACACACATGAGAGCATTACACCATTTAGCCTCCAAAGCTTCTTTATTCCAACAATGAAAATATTAGAATAGTATTAAAATAGAAATCTTGTTCTCTCCAACTTGAACTAGCTTCGAGAAGGGAATGGCAGCTTCAATTTATAGCCAGACTAGCCAAGAGGGGTGCATACCTGACTGAAGGAGAAACTGCAACTGATGGAGAGTTAAGCCGAGCCTAATATGATGATGAACTAAGTCTAACTGGACTAAAATTGCAAATCGGAGTGACACCTCACTCAGTTAACTGACCCATCCATCAAACCATTGCCAAATTGATCCACACATGTGGAGGAGAGAGAAGGAGGGCGCATCCCTCAAACATGCATGAGCCAGTTAAGCTCCTCTTCATCCTGATCAATGACTTCAGTCAAGGAATGAAAACTCCCAGTCAATTTGAAGCTGATGAGACTGATTTCAATCAAATTGAAGCAAAATCCACTGATTTAGGATCTTGGATTTGCTCCATTATTTAATTAATTTTTAATTAAATTAATTAATACTTGATTTTTTTTGGATTTTCTTACCTGAGTGATGGAAAAATCACTCAAAACTTAGGAAAAGTGGGTTTATGGGTTTACCGGGTGCTTCGAGTTAGAAAATGAGCACCCCCATGACTAAAACTGATTTTTAACCCCACTTTTATTACAAGACCAATTTTTCAATTTAGACTATTAAAAAATAGCCTAAGTTTTATGGAAAATTTAAAATTAAAAATTAAAAAAAACAACAAAACCTAGGGGGACTTAGAACATATTCATATGACTCGACCATAATGCCTAGCATGTTTATACATTGACACACAGACTCTAGTAACCTCAATGGGACTAAATGTCAAGTCGAACACCCCAACTTTGGAGGTATTAAGTGAAAAACTCAGAAATTATCAGTCGTTTATTCAGCAACCATTAATAACCAATGGAAAAAACACTCTAGGATGATTGGATTGATAAATGAGTCCAATAGACCGAGTCTTTTACAAACACTATCCTTCTAGAACATTTTATTACAACTCCCCCAAGGGGGTATGAACATGTGGTAGATAAAAAAACACTTCCCAGAAGCAAGTCTGAAGGTCTTCTGAAGTTTGAACAAATCATCTTTGCCCGGTTCACCAGGATTACTTGATAACACTGACTAAGTACAACTTAGGTGGTAACACTCACCATCATATGAGGTTCCCTTTTCATCCATAGTCATAGTTTCCTCTTCGACAAAAGCACTTTTGGGTTTCAATATATAACGGTGGTCCCTAAATTCTTGTATTCATAAATATCATACCACATTAGGTTCCAATATCATGCTCTGATACCACTATAATTTCCCTTTTTGAAATTTTATTAAATGACCAATTTTCCACTTTTTTCCCCAATTTTGAGCTTAACTAATTTTGATGTCTAGACCACCAAATTGACCCAAATGCTACCAAATTTTCTCAAAAAGTACATGAATGATATTATAAGTTAAGTATGATGTTCAGGGATGTTTTTTGACTACCTAATTACTTCTACAAACTTGTTTAATTTTTTTTTCAAAGTAGGAGTCCTTACTAGCAAATTGGGGCTCCAATTCCCCCTGGGTAATTGCCGGAAATAGCTTCTCAAATGATCCCAAAGTCACTCAAATTGCTCAAAATAGGTAGGGGATGAGTGGGGAAATTTTTTAATATCTCATATTCATAATGGTTCATTTTATATAGGTTTTTATGACTCTCTCCCAAACTGCTCCCAAATCACAATTTCGACCCTTGGGGAAAAGACACCAAATCTTCTCCCAATGCAATTAGAATGAGTAAAATGGATTCCTATAATTATGTACTAAACATGAAACTTGTAATTAAAATTAATTAAATTACATTAATCACAAATTTATCATATATACATTCTCCCATTCGAAATAATCAACATTATCATAGCATACCTCAATGAAGTGGGGAAATGGTCATTATTTTCTCATTAATAATCACTTTTCCATACAACCATTTGATATTTTGACCTGTGACTTCTGAGAATTAAGAAAATATCATATTTATCTTATTAAAATCAGTAATGGACAATGCAAATATTCTCCCAATTCGAAACCATTAGCATTACAATTGTGCACAACAAGATAGTGGGGAAATGACACTATTTCTTCATTATTTAACATTTTTAAATGAAATATTTTGGAATTTCGACCTGAGACTCTTTTTTAAATTGAAATAAAGAGAATTTACATCATAAAATAAAATAATGGATCATTATAATCTTCCCCAAAGAGATAAATATCTCACCAAAAGCGCAATCCCTCCATGATCAAGAATATGCCATAAAACTAGAAATGGTTGAGACAAAGTGTTGCAATAGAAGAATACAAAAGATTACCTATAGCTTAAACCTGAAAATAATACTCCATTAAATATCCATGAAATACCTGAGTGGCCTCTCCAAACACCAACTTGGATGGGAATGTTTCACCCTCGAAATTGGCTAAAGCAAGAAAACTAGTCATCCACTAGCTCTCACAATTCACAAATGACAATTTCTAAAATGATAAAAAGCCATTATATTGGTTTATTAATGTATTTTATAAAATTCCTTAGCCTTATAAGGATCCCAATCCATCCACAAACTCAAGCCAATTCAAATTTGGTTGTGGGCTCAATATTTGCCATGTGTCCTCCCTTTCCTAGCTTTCCATCTTCCCCTAATTTGACTAGGAAAGCATTGGGTTTATCCAACTCACATGAGAGATATATTGGATGCTCTATTTCAACCTTAAATTTCATATATTAAATCTTTCATCCTTCATATCTGATTTGTGTCATAGGTTTCATAGCATCTTCATCATTGTTTTCATAGAGTTAGGGAATCTAGTCCAAGTGTCTCACTAGCTCCAAAATTACTCTTCCTTTCCCATGTAAGTTACATTTATTCCCAAGTTAGAACTATGATTAATATGGAAAAATTAATTAACATTATAACTCATCCAATAAACTTTAGGATTCCCATGGATTCGAAATTGGAAGAGGAGGTTTCCATTTGGTACCAAATTTCTAGCTTGTGTGGGTCCCACATTCTCCATGTGCCTTCATGGTCAATTGCCACTTTGATTTTCCCTTGTATTTATTTAGTTATCTAATTTATTAAATATTTATGCCATTATAATTTTCAAACATCATTTATTGTTCCCCTTATTCCATATCCCAAATCTTCCACCCCCAACCTAGGAAACTAGTAATTTTCCTCCTTGGCAATTATTTGACCCTTAGCATCAATTTGACAAACTCTCACGAATATGAAAAATGTGATTAGGCCATTGTGAACCAATGAAACATTTGGGACATGACAAATCCTCCCTTCCCAATATGGCTTGTCCTCAAGCAATTTTAAACATGGGTGTTGAAGAACCTGCTTTATGTATGATTCTTTGAAGCTGCCATTGAGTTTCCCAACTTTGACTCTTTGAGATTCCATGAATATTTTCGAGAGGAACCACCATGCTTGCTGCTACACTAATATGATTAAAATAACTTTGTTAAGTGGGTAATCCATCCACCATACTGCTTGTTTCCCAAAAAATTTGAAATCAATGGGACTAAAAACTATCCTAGGGTCCCATTTCTTGTATTGCACCCCAAAAATTAAGAGTGCTCTCCAACCCATACCATTAGGAAAGAGAATTCCAGGATCCCATTTTCTTGTATGCATTCTTCCAAAAATTATGAGTACATAATATATATCATAAAAGTACATAACAACATAATAAAAATGTACATGAAGGAGGTGCCTCATCAAAAAATCTTGAAAGTGCTTATACCTCCAAGTAAGTAGACCGCCATTTTCCAAGTGCATACAATCTTCAAGTGACCAATAAAATATACTCCAATGACATAAGTGAGGATCCCATGTTCTATAATGATGCTCCAAAAATATGTGATATGCATCAAAATATTCCTCCATGTATTCTTTCATCCAAGAAGTGAATGAAGAATCTCCACTCAAATCTGAACCAAATAATGAGCAAAAGAATGAAGGAGACTTCAAATGACTCAAATAAGTCTCACCCATACATCCATGAATGAGATAATCATAAATATATAACAAATTATGTGGCTGGTAACTAAAATGTTCTCCAATCATAAATATATTCACCCCAATAATGGATGAAGTTCCTCCAACATCAAATGAACCAAGTGTTGAGCAAGAAAAACCATGAGTCTTCAAGTGACTCAAATGCATATCATAGGTGTATACATGTTGATGTGCATCATAATAAAGTAACAAAGGATGTTGCTGAAAATGTGAATAATAATTTTCTCCAACCATGTCATATAAAAAGTAAATCTAGGAGTTCCATACTCCTAATGTGGTGTTATAGCGGATTTCACCACTCCAGGTGAATCACACTTTGTATGGCCTTCCCCTGTCCCGCTGCAGACTCCTTAGCCCCTATGGACCACTTTTTGTCCTTTGATGTTTCCTTGATCATCCCTAAAAAAACATGAAAAATGCTATACGCGACTTTTAAACCTATAAGTGCGTACATACGTGGGTTTGACCCATATAACCGCGTACATCGGGATGTGTGCATAGTCCAGATCCTTTTGGAGTTTTCCTTGACATGGATCCGACTCATTTGACTCCTGGCCTTCCATATGCCTTGAGATCGCTCGAATTCGACCTTTCATTACCCCTTTGAAAAGCTATATAAGGAACCCCTTGGTACATTGAAGGCATAAGAGAGAATTGAGAGCAAAGAAACTATAGTCCATTGTTGCCGAAACTTATGCTTGAGTCTGCATCCCTTTGTCCCTTGGAGCACTTTTGTGTTCTTCCCAAGATTTCCTTTTGTTTGTGAGATTGCTATCGAGAGATGGAGGATTGAAGTGGTGGAGGCCCAAGTGGGGGATTCAGTTTCTCCGGTTCGCAGACATGCCGTCAAAGGTTGTATCTTGTAATCTCTGATTTATATTAATAGAAATATATTTTCCTGTCCAATGATGTGTATTTGAATGAATATTTTATCCATGGGATTATGTCAAATGCTTTTACATTATTGATTATATATGCTAGAATAGATCTAACACCATGATATATAGAATGCTTTTATTGTTTACTTGTTGTTGAGAAAGTAATATAGCAATTCAAGCTGAAGATTGGAAAGCTCAACAGGGATCTACTTCAACCATCTGGAATAAGGTACGAGGTCCGATCCTTTAGTGTTAGACATTTAATTTCTATTGCATATTGGAAAGGATTGATTTTTGGAGTTAAGCTGTCTATTGTGTTACCCCAAGCCATAGTAATTTCTCTCAGTAACAGAATTGGTGACTCTGCTGGAGAGTTCCTAGTAGTTGTCCTTTAAGGGTTGTTTTCTCGGCATTCAATGTATTGAATTTCTCTTTCTCTCTTGTTTCTGTGTCGGGTATGGGGGCATGTATGCCTGGTAGAGTCTGATTGGTGTGAATTTTGTCTCAGCCTGTCTATTTGCCTTGAGTTTATGCACCTTTTCTTCCTATACATGGGTTCTTGATTTACAGTTGCGTATACACACGGTTTCCTCTGTGATTTTCGCGTATACACGCGGGTTTACTGTGAACAGTCGCGTATACCCTTTATTTTTCCTTTTTGTGGAAGATAATTGGTTGCTGGGTGAATTCTGATATTTGTTGAGTCTCCTTTGACACTGCCTGAGTTTGTTTAGACCTCTGTTTCTGACCATAAACGTTTTTTTTTTAGCCTAATTTTTTTTTTATAGGAAAGTTCTTGTCATGGCATTTTCGATTTTTTGTTTGAGATTAGTGCATTAGAGTCCTTTTACCTTAGTTATTTGCTTGAGTGTTGTTTGCGTGTGCTTGCAGAGTCTAGGGGCCGTAGAATCATTCTTTTGCTTTTTGCATCTCTTTTATTTTCAAAAAATCCAAAAACATTTGCTTATCATCATGCATTGCATTTTGCACTTTGCATTGTACTTGCACTAGATCTAGATTTGCTTTGGAGTACTAGTTAGGACTTCATATAGGAAAAGTTGCATTCATCATTTGGAGAAAAATTGTGCATTTCACGTAGTAGCATACCCTGTTGTCATGGACACAATGCATTTGCATTGATTGTTAGGTGTGCATTTTACTTCTTGTTGCGTCATAACACCACTAGTTGCATGACCATGTCCTATTTTTGAGTAATAAAGCCAACTAAAATCAACGCTAAATTAAAATGAACTACACTCTTTTATTTTCTATGGTGCACCAACAAGCTTAGGTTTTAGGATCTTGGAATAGTTCATTGTAAGTCAATTCTCCAAGATCACTAAAAACCAACATCTAGGTGTCTATCCAGGTGAGTGTGTGAAATACTTGGTATAACCAGTGTTTCTCAGGATCCTCCTCTCAAAAGGGAGTTAAGCACGAGGCAGTGTGAGCGGTTATTGATTGGGATGACCCCTAGTCATAACTGAGTAGCACCGAAGATATTTCCAGGATTGTATTCGTATCTGGGGTCTCTTTCAAGAGTTTCAGGATTTGCTACCCTGCCCATATGGTCAATCCCGCATGTGACTGTCTGCCTGAGCATTGATTATATTGAGGTGACCTTAGTGGCCTTACCTAGGATATCAAGGGGGTACTTGTAGAGGTTATTCTGCAAGTGTCTCGGATAGGTTGGGGTCGGACAACATAGTCACTTTACGCGTTGAAGCTGAGGGCTCACTTATCCAGCCCTTGTTTGCTTGCATTTGGCTTTAGATTTTATTAGTGATTGCTCTGTGCATGATAGTTGGCCCTAGGGTTTACGTAAATAGAGAGTCTTTGCTATTTTTTGAGTCATTGTGGATTCGAGTGCGGTTTCACGCCGTTCTCGTCGTTTAGCAGGACTTCCACCTTCTACTTCTCCTCCTCCTTTGGGAGAGAGACCTAGACAGTACAGGTGGACTATGTCACACATTGAGTCACACACCATGGGGGATTCTTTAGAAGGTATTCCTAAACCACCTCCTCCCATTCGTGTAGACGATGGGGAATTTACACCTACTTATGATCCTTCACCCGACTTAGCCGAGTTAGGTCCTGTGATTTCTAAGATAGGAGCCATGCATGATAGACCTACTCACTCTAGGGTTGATTCCCCATTGACGCATTACCGGTATGGAATGCCAGAGGATGCCGAGACTCATTTTGAACTCGCCACTACTAGCTATGGTAGTTATGGTATGGCTATTTTTCCTATGCATGATTTGACATTTCGTGTCGAATCTGACTTCGAGCCTAACACTATGCCTGGGGGCACTCTCATTCCTTACCATGCGGAGAGGTTTGGGAGCACTAGTCACATTGCACCTTCCGTCCCAGTGGTGGAAGCTACATCATATATCCCTCCTAGGTCTAGGGTTAACGATCCGATTAGGATACCAGATCCAAGACGAGTGATGATAGGCGGTAGTACATATCTTATTACTCAGATTACTTCGTCCTCAGCCCCTAGTTCTTCAAATGTTCATCCTCCACCTTATTCATGTGGTCCTTCGAGTCAGCACATGGCTACGAGTTAGGTCCGTACTGCGGTTACTAGAACGATTGTGTCTCAAGTTTACATACCGCCCGTTGCTTCGGGAGGCTATGTTCATGCTTCTAGAGGTCAGATTACTACTTCCACGGCATATATCCCTACTTCCAGAGCTTATCTTCCTACCTACAGAGTGTCTCATGGGGCATCGCATGCGATGAACTATGGACCTTATTATGGGATGCAGTATGGACAGGTTTCTTCCCCTTATGGAGGTAGGTATCAACAACTTGCTTACTCTCCTAATTACTGCTTTGTAGCTCCTACTAGTCAAGGTCCACCGTACTATGTTACTTCCACGCCACCCTATATGGGTCAGACAGGAGGAGGACACTATGGCCAAGGCCATGGTGGTAATCAACCCTATATGAACCAAGGAGCGGTCCATCAGCCTCATCATCCTAGGCTCCCTTTCCTCGCGATGCTTAATCTTCCTAACTTATCGAGACTTACGAATGATCCTGTGGCTCATGACCTAGCTTGGCCGGCTATCCCTACCAAGATTCCTTCAGACATACCTAAGTTCGAAGGCAAACCGGGAGAGGATCCAAGCAAACACGTTACTACGTTTCACCTATGGTGCTCTTCGAATTCATTACATCAGGACTCAGTCTATTTGAGACTATTTCAACGCACCCTCACAGGGCCTGCTGCGAAATGGTATATAGAGTTACCTAGGGGCACTTTTACTTTGTTCGATGACCTTGCGATGAATTTTCTTAATCACTTCCAGCTACCAGTGCACTATGACGTTGGTACTGAACTCTTGTCGACATTTCGGCAAGATAAAGCAACCCATATTTTTTATCATATTCAAGAGTGGCATAGATGAAAGAGATTAATTAAAGCTTTTATACCGCCGGAGTTCCTTCTCGAGTGGTTCCTCAAGTCGCTATTTCCATATATAGCGAAGGATGTTTCCACATCCAGAGTGCAGAATGAGGAACAAGCAATTTTTAGGGTGCAGGAACTGGACTTGATCTATGCTCAGTCCAATTTGTTGTATGAGATTATTCCCAACGCTCCTCGTTCCAGTTTCGATCCCAAAGTCAAACCTGGACCACATGCCGATGGCATTGTGGGTTATGCAAGTGCGAAACCTACGGATTCGGTTGCAAAACAAGTTGGTCAGTTTTCAATCAACCAATCTGCTTCGGGACAAGCTACGGCTTCGTCTCAACCCGCCCAAACAATGAATGTACTTTCTGTGCAATCGTCGGACCAGAAGGGTAACCAGCAACCTAGACGGAATATAAAGAAGGGTAAAAATAATAATCGAAAGGGTGGGAATAAGAATGAGAATTCTAACAATAATGACAAGAACGGTAAAAATGCTGGGGGGGACAAGCAAGCTAAACGTAAGGTTAAGTTCCCTTGCAAGTTATGTAAGGAAGATCACCTCACTTACTTGTGCCCTCGGATTGATGAAGCTTCGAGATTCTTAGAACAAGGCCCAGCTGTGCTAACAAACCCTTTACCGCATAACGAGAATATGAACTCGAAGTCCCATGACTAGTCTAGTGATGATGATCCACCAGAGGGTAGTGGTCATGGGTGCATTAACATGGTCCGTGCTGCTAATTTTGTGACTCGTGCGAAATACTATAGTTCGTCACAACCCAGCCCAGGCAAAGAGCCTGATCCACCAAGAACTCCTTTGTGCATTGAGAAACCTGCGGATAAACCAGAGGCTGCACCTCGCATTCCTAAGGGAGTCCTTAAGCGTTCAGGGTATAATCCAAATGCCTGAGCCGCCTAGAATTATTCAGTTGTTGAGGATTTGGGCCACACTCCTTATGTGATGTATGCATTAGAAGTGCTTCAGAGTTGTCCTTCACAAAGGAAGGCGTTGCTTTCTACTCTTGGTGTGAACGGTGATGATTCTTCCTCAGTGATCAAATTTGAAACCACAGGACTACAAACTCGCTTTCCCTACTATGTGTCTCTTTTGGTGCATGTAGAATGTCTTGGTATGACCATCAAACGTACTGTGATTGACGAGGGCGCTGCAGCTTCTGTGATGTCTTTGTCCTTTTGGAAGGGTCTGGGTTCTCCTGAGCTGTCTAAATTAGCGACTATGTTAACTGCGTTTGATGGGAGATATTTTAAGCCGCACGGTATCCTTCCTTCCCTTAAATTCCATTTGGGGGGGAAGACCGTGGCGATAGAGGTTGAGGTGGTTGATGCACCCCTTGACTACAATATCTTGCTGGGTAGGAACTGGATGTATAGTATGCAAACCGTTGCTTCTTCCTTGTTCCGCGTTGTATGCTTTCCACATAACGAGAAGATTGTAACGATTGATCAAATGGCATTCAAGAATTCGTCTGTTACCGCATCTTCGGGAGCTTCGATCCTGATCGTTGAACATTCTCAGCCGGCAACTGGGAGTGTGGGTGTAGGCATGTATCCATCCCTCATGGGAATTTTTAGTTGTCCTGCACCGATCCTCATGATAGGATCTTGTTCCGATGAGGCTTCGACATCTATGACATCGGTGTCTTTTCACACAACCCATATGGAAGACCCTTGGATTCTTCATACACTGAGTACTTCGAGTGAGCTCGTCGAGATGAGCGTGTCGTTGCCTGCAACTATGATAGCTTATCAAGCTAATCTCAAGAGTGTTGCAGAGCCTTGTTCTTCCTCTTCGTAGACGAAGGAGGAAGACCCTTATGTGCTGTCGGCATGGGCGGTACAGTCTTCTCATGCCCACGACTACCTTGATACAGTTTTCCCTTCAGATGAAGCAATTATCGAGGCTATGTCAGGAGTTGAGCCACCATGGGAGGAACTTCATCATAGATCGTACTTTCTTCCAGAGCTTGACCATTTGGAGCATGAGGATTATAGGGAGATTCTTAGTCAGAAAGTTGGTAGTCCTATGGTTCCATTAAGCTCTCCTGGTCCGATGGCTGATGGAAACATGGTGAACATATCATCAACGATTCCTATCAACATTTCTCGCAATCCTGGCACAATAGAGAATCTCTATATTGGGGTGGAATGTTCCCATGCTGAGATTCTGGAATATACCGAGATATTCAAGGAATTTCATGATGTTTTTGCTTGGTATTATGACGAGATCCCAGGTATTGACTCTCGAATTGTTGAACATGAGATTAAGACTTACCCCAACGCTAAGCATGTTCGACAATGTTTACATGCTGTGAATCCTAGGAAAGCACCCGCCATTAAGGCAAAGATAGAGAAGCTGTTGAAAGCCGGTTTCATCTATCCCGTTCCCTTGACGGAGTGGGTTTCAAACCCCATTTTGGTAGATAAGAAGCAGGGAGCGATCCACATATGCACTGATTTCCGTGATTTGAATCGTTCCTGTCCTAAGGATAACTTTCGCACACCATTTATTGATCAGATTTTGGATGAGTGTGCGGGTAGCGAGGTGTTCTCCTTCATGCATGGCTTTTCCGGGTATAATCAGACACAGATTAAACCTCGGGACCAACATAAGACCGCATTTATTTGTCCTTGGGGAACATTTACGTATCGGAAAATGCCTTTCGGCCTTAAAAAAACTAGAGCTACGTTTCAGCGGGCGATGACCTTGATCTTCCATGATCTCAAGTCTATTATTGAAGTATTTTTGGATGACCTTGCTGCTCATTCTCGTATGAGAATGCATCATCCCTATCACTTGAGATTGGTATTCGAAAGATGTTGGCACTATTCAGTTAGATTAAATCCTCATAAGTGAATATTTTGCGTGAAGTCAGGTAATTTGTTAGGATTCATCATTTCAAAGGAGGGTATAAGAGTCGACCCTTTGAAGGTTGAGGCAATACTTTAGTTGTATCCCCCAAAGAATATTCGTCATCTTCAGTGTTTGCAAGGCATGGAAAACTTATTACAAAGATTTGTTGTCAACTTTTCCAATTTGACTAGAGGCTTCATGCGTCTCTTGAAGAAGGATACTCCCTTTGAATGGGATGAGCGAGCCCAGGAGTCCTTCGATGCACTCAAGCAAGCCCTAGTATTGGCCTCAGTGATTAGTCCTCCAGATTATAGCCGTGATTTTCTATTACATGTGGCCGCATATTTAGAGATGATTAGTATGGTTTTGGTTCAAGAGGATGAGGAGTTCCAAGAGCATATCATATATTATCTGAGCCAAAACCTTATTGACACAGAGATTCGTTATTCTCATGTCGAGAAGCTTGCTCTAGCTACCGTACATGCGGTTCAGCGTTTGAGACATTATATTCTCCTTCACCAGACCTTGGTTGTGGCCCATGTCAATCCGTTTTAGTTTGTCTTCACACGAAGGATGATTGGGGGAAATTATAATAAATGGATTCTCATTCTGCAAGAATTCGATCTCGAGTTTGTTTCGGAAAAATCAAAGAAGTCTTTAATTTTTGCAGAGCTTATATCGGATTTTTCGAGCGAGGCCGAGGAGTTGGTTTGTGAAGATACGTTTGTCAATGAACACATATTCTTAATCTCAACGTTATACCCATGGTATGGGGATATCATAGTATATCTACAAACACAGAGGACCCCTACTCACCTCTCGTGAGATGAACGACGACGATTACGTCACGTATCTAAGAACTACCTTATAGTGGACAATACTTTGTACCAGCATGGGGTAGATTGCATTCTACGACATTGTTTAACTCATGAGGAGGCTGAGGTAGTGCTGAATGATTGCCATGGAGGGACGTGTGGTGTTCATTTATCTGGGCTTTCTACAGCTCAAAATATTTTGAGAGCAGGTTATTTTTGGCCATCAATCTTTAAAGATTGTGTTGATGTGGTCAAGAGGTGCCACCCTTTCCAGGTGTTCACACATAATATGCACTCGAAACCTACTCCATTACATCCCATTATCACCGCCGGTCCCTTCACTAAGTGGGGGTTCGATTTTATGGATTGCAACCCAGCTTCGGCTGGGGGGCACCATCACATTATAGTGGCTGTTGATTACTTCACGAAATGGGCTGAGGCTATGCCTATAGTAAAATCCGACAGTGAGACAGCCTCTCACTTTGTATTCAACCAAATCATTACTTGGTTCGGGATTCCGAAAGAGCTTCTCACTGACCATGGCTCGCACTTTCAAAATCGTATGATGGAAGAGTTGGCATCCAAGTTAGGGTATACGCAAGAGAATTCATCTTCTTACTACCCCCAAGTGAATGGACAGGTAGAGGTAGTGAATAAATCACTCAAATCCATTCTCCAACGAACCATCGCACAAAGCAAGATGAATTGGCACATTATGTTATATCCTTCTTTGTGCGCATATCGAACCACGGTTAAGACTACCACCAGTTTTTCTCCATATCAGCTTGTACATGGAGTGGAGTTGATATTGCTGGTTGAATGCAAGATTCCTTCGTTGAAGCTAGCTGTGGAACTCTTACCAGACACTTCACCTTCGGAGGAGCGTTTGGTTCACCTTGAGCAACTTGATGAGTAGGGTCGGGATGCCTTGGTGGCTCTAGAGGTTAATAAGCATTGCATTAAGGCCCAATACGATAAGTCTGTCTGTCCAAGAGTGTTTAGTGAAGGAGACTTGGTCCTCTTGTGGGATCAACTGAAAGAACCCTTGGGGGCAGGGAAGTTTAATCCTATGTGGCGTGGTCCTTACGTGGTAAAGCGTGTGTTAGAGAAGGGTGCCTATGAGTTAGTCGATTACGAAGGAACAGCTTTGGCGGAGCCTAGAAATGGGCTCCATCTTAAAAAATACTATGCATAATCTTTAGCCAAGGATGCTTGTTGTATATTATTGTACAACTTTGCATAGTTAGGTCTTTTTCTTATCGTGATCAGGTTTGTGATTAGTTTCCATTTATTTTGGCAGATGTCAATGGAATCTTCTGCCTACATAGGATTCGCGGATGGTGCAAGCCGTCACACTCAACACTCAGCCGCAGCTGCTTGGGTGATTTATACTCCTATGGGTCAGGTATTGTCTTCAGGAGGTGTATGTCTACGGCCATCTTCCAACAATGTTGCTGAATATAGTGTCGTTATTGAGCTTCTACGGGATGCTATTTTGCATGGCGTTCTATCTCTTAAGGTACGTCTTGAGTCAGAGTTAGTAGTGTCACAGCTCAATGGTTTGTACCATGTTAGAGATCCGATGTTATTGAGAAGGTTCTTACGTGTGAGATTGTTAGAACGACAATTTGACAGTATAACATATATACACATTCCAAGAAATAATAATCAAGTTGCTGACTCATATGCTAACTACGTGTTCGATTGGCATTTGTTTCATTCATAGTAAATTAATCACAAACACAATTTTTACACATGTAAATAAATAAATCGATCACCATAAAACTTTTTTATATATAAAAAATGTGGTAATACATAGTGTCATAATACAAAATTGGGGCTTTTAAAGCCACCATCATATAATACATGGTCTTACAAAATGAATACACTCCCAGGTGTCTAATCCTATGGAGGAGGAGGAGGGTTATGATCATGGAACGTCACTACGGCTCTAGCTAGCCGTCGAAATAAACACACCCATGTGCGTGGTACACCCACCACCTGCTGCTGCATGGCCTCAGGAAAGTCCTCGACTTGCACCATGGGAACTCTATGAGCCAGTCTCACAAAGTTGGTATGAATGCTCTGGACCATTCGCTCTGCATCCACACCCGTGATGTCATTGTTGGAGACATTTACCTTCATACTCACTCCTTCGGTCAAATTGGCCTAGTTAAACCAATATCCTAAGTTTAATTGACATCAGTGGAGCATTAATTACCATCATCCCAGTCACTCCCACGCCTACCTATAGTCAAGGAGGCTAACTGGAGCACTCCAGGGGTGATCTGTGTGACATTAATGCACCTAACTGTTAACTGGTGGTTACAATTAGTTAAACCAATCAGTTACAGTCATTTAAGGTGCCTCCATTCATTAAATATATTATTTAATGTTTATTTATTATTATTTAATGAACTGGAGTGAACAAGGCGCCTTCACCAACTTCTGATGGTCAGTTCAGCTTCAGTTAACCTCATCAGGGTTTATTGGAGTCATGCAGTACTAGCACTTGATGATTGGATTGCTATGACATGTGTTTGATCTCTTTCAGTTGAGATTCATTCATTTATTGCACTCCAATTTCAGTTAGGGTTTGGTGAGTCAATTAGGGTTTTGGTCAAGTGGTTAACTGAGTGAGATTGCATGGGAAAGAGTCAGTTAAGCTAGACTCACTCACTGAATTCGAATTGTCCCTTAGGTATTCGAATTCTTCATGGAGTTAAGCTATTGCTATGCATGGAAATTGTAATCCTTTATTGTTTATATAATATACAGAGAGGAAACCTATTTGGTATTCCAGTTATTTCCAATTCATGAGTATTTTGTCAATTATTCTTTGATGATTTTGATTCCTAGTTCCTAGATCATGTGCAAGAATTAATATGGTATCAAAGCATGCGGCGGGACGAAGATCAATCTCTCAAGAACAAGATTTTTGACAAATTTATCCATGAAATTTAAGCAATAGCTCAAGAATCCAGCACTGCACCAGAAGCCAAGGCTTACCACTCAATATCCCAAGTAAAGAACTTGTTGATCAAGCTTGCTTGATTGACTATGCTGGGTGTGATGAAATCCTAGAATGTGTAGTCTGTCCAACCTTACAGTGCCCTTTTTGTTTTGATTTGCAGGTTTTATCAGGTACAACTTCGAATGGACTCATCAATCCCTCCTCTCCTCCCATTCACAAGCTATTCGGAATGGAAGTTGAAGATGATTGCATATCTCAAGAGACGAGGTCTCTATGAGGTGTCTATTGGAATTGGAAGAGAGACTTATGAGAATGAGAATGACTGGCTAAATGACGGTGACAGAGCTTTTGGAGCAATATGTCTGGCCCTTTCTGATAGCTTGTACTTTTTTGTTGGTTCTATTGAATACCCAAAGGATCTCTGGACAAAATTGGACAGAACCTATGGCAAGCACAATGAGGATCATAATAGTACTTTGGAAATTATAGCCAGCACCACAAGAGTCCTTCACTCAAAACTCTCAGCCTCTACTCTCTCTGATGAAGTTGTTCAAGATGAAGATGAAGCAGAATCTTCTACACATTCAATTCGAATTGAAGAAAGTCTCCATGAAGTGACTCCTTCTCCTGATGCTCCGGAAGTTCATGAGATATCTGATATCTCATATTCTCATATTTCTGAAATAGAAGAAGACATTTGAATCTCTGATATTGAAGAAAAATGCTGCTACACTTCCATGCAAACATTCACCGGTGATTTTCCTTTGAATTCTGTGCAAAATTTACCAGTAATTGCTTCCGAAAGTGAAGAGAAATTTGATTTTTCTCCCTCTAATGTTGCTGCTGGTGTGAAAATATGTGATACCTTGGATTTTTTGGAAGAAATATCAGATTACCAGAGTGATCCATTTGCTCCCCATGATCTAGATGTTCCAGCAAATTCCTGCAGGATTGCATGCATCAAAATTCAGAATTTTGAAGAAGAAGAAAACTGTGCATCTACCGTCTCGGTTGACCATAATTTTGAATCTGATATGAACCTTATTGGATCTGATATGATCTTATTTGGATATGATCTGATATTTCTTGGTTCAAAATTTCAGGTTCATAAACCTTCAGTACTGCTTGTAGCTGTTCTCATCAACGGTGTGAAGAAACAAGTACCGCAAATCTCCTTCGAAACTGCTGCTGGGGATTTGATTTCATTTCATAGTTTTGGATCTGTTGTGAACTTATTTATATCTAATTTACATTCTGATATGATATTATTTTGTTCATATTTTAAAATCCAAGAGCTTTCATCCATTCTTGTAGCTGCTCTCACCAATTCCGGTGTGAAAAATCAAGTACCGCAGTTCTTCTTCAATTTTTGTTGATGGGGATTTGGTGTTAGTTTACTCCTGTGAGGTTGATGATATTTTATTTTGTGATTAATTAGATATTTCAGAATCTATATCAGATTATGGATCTCAAGCATTCGCTCTCCAGAGTCCCAGGGATTCTCTACCTTTGGTCACAAGCTCATCTCCTCACAGAACTAGTAAAGAGGAAGACATTCTGCATCCGCTTGGACACTTGCTCCTAAGATTTGGGGCTGATTTTACCAATCATGGTTTGCTGTTCAGGGCTGCAACATATCAGTTTCTTGAGTGTTCCACACATGGTTCAAATCCTCAAGAACCTTTGCTCTCTCTTCAGATGATTTCAGTTGCTCTACATGGGTCCAGTTTTCACCGTGCAACTGTTTATGTTTCTGATTCAGTTGAGTGCATTGTTTTTCTTCCAAAGTGGAAGATTCTTCCAGACACCTTCACAAAGAGCTTTTCAGAAAATAATTTCTCTTACCTCCATTCACTGTTGGGGGTGAGTTCATCAGGGTGATCCAGACTACTTTCAGTGTTTAGCTTGAGGGGGGGTTTTTTCCCACTGGGTTTTCCCTCTTTTCCTCACTTAGTTTGTTTTGAGCATTGTTTCAGTTGCTTTATTGTACAGGGTGACATATGGTCTTTGTTGCCAGGGCCCTAGCATTTTATGCATCTATGCTTTCTAACTCTTCCTGAGTATAGATTAAGGGGGGGTGTTGGAGACATTTACCTTCATACTCACTCCTTTGGTCAAATTGGCCTAGTTAAACCACTATCCTAAGTTTAATTGACATCAGTGGAGCATTAATTACCATCATCCCAGTCACTCCCACGCCTACCTATAGTCAAGGAGGCTAACTTAGCCTTCTCCTACAGTCAAGGAGGCTAACTGGAGCACTCCAGGGGTGATATGTGTGACATTAATGCACCTAACTATTAACTAGTGGTTACAATCAGTTAAACCAATCAGTTACAGTCATTTAAGGTGCCTCCATTCATTAAATATATTATTTAATGATTATTTATTATTATTTTAATGAACTGGAGTGAACAAGGCGCCTTCACCAACTTCTGATGGTCAGTTCAGCTTCAGTTAACCTCATCAGGGTTTATTGGAGTCATGCAGTACTAGCACTTGATGATTGGATTGCTATGACATGTGTTTGATCTCTTTCAGTTGAGATTCAGTCATTTATTGCACTCCAACTTCAGTTAGGTTTTGGTGAGTCAATTAGGGTTTTGGTCAAGTGGTTAACTGATTGATATTGCATGGCAAAGAGTCAGTTAAGCTAGACTCACTCACTGAATTTGAATTGTCCCTTAGGTATTCGAATTCTTCATGGATTTAAGATATTTCTATGCATGGAAATTGTAATCCTTTATTGTTTATATAATATACAGAGAGGAAACCTATTTGGTATTCCAGTTATTTCCAATTCATGAGTATTTTGTCAATTATTCTTTGATGATTTTGATTCCTAGTTCCTAGATCATGTGCAAGAATTAATAGTCATCTCCTCTTCCCCTCCGTCTATGACAAGGGAAGCCCTCTGGACGCCATGGTCCCACATATGCACACAAATGGTAGATGTCACTATGTATTGTCACGCAAAAACATGTCTTTCTGATTCCACATAATCAAGAAAATACAAAAAATTTAAATAACTCAAAAAATTTAAAAAGTGTGAGGGTCGAGATTCGTTACCTATATCGCCATATGCCGATCCTGGTGGCAATGGCATGTCCGGGTCCCCTCGGAAATCTATCCTTGCATATGGGTAGTCATCAATGGCAACAATCTGTCATCGCCACCATGGAAAGAAGTCAGCTGGATAAGGGTTGGCCACCCTACCACCCCCCAGTCTGCTCATAGCATCTGCCCAACGCCGTTGGGCTGGATCTCGAACCCCGTGGAGAGGAACGTCCACTCGAGGGCTCAATCCTGGAACACGCTTGAAGAAAAACGTGCTCAAAATACTGCTGAACCTGAAGTTCCATACCCTACCTGCCTTACACTCACTGAGCTGGTGTTTCATGTTGCTCAGTAGTGTCGTACTCCAATCATAGATTGTGGGTCTCATGCACTCCACTGCATAGAACATCAGAGGCCGAGAGGCCTAGTGGAGTGATGCTAAGCCTGCTATCCTGCCTACCATCAGTAATATGGCCTTTAGGCCCAACACCTATATAGAATTGGTAGGGACTTGACTCCCCACCTTCTCAATGTATGGAAAATAGTACACAGCTATGTACTCATCGATAGTCAGGCCACCCCCTGTCCCACCTCAGGAATGAAGGTTCACCACCTCCCCTCGTCTAGAAAGACTAGTGATAAAGAATATGTCCTCCACCTCTATGGTGAGGGACATCCCATCAATACGGAAGGACTCCGAGTCTAGATCCCAATAGTCTACCAGCATCTGTAGCAGTCTTGGTTTGGCCCTCAAACCACCAAGACACCAAAACTTGTAGAGTCCGCATGCACATAAAGCTTGTTGAGCCATTAAGTCGGCCCTTACTGCTTGCTCTACATCACCGTGTTCACGCTCTCTCCACTCTAGCACCATCCTGTAAAAGAAATTGCAAAATTATACATTAGTTTATTGAAAAATCACATGCGCGGCCTCATACGCGACTGTTTTGAAAACAGTCACGTATGTACGTGGGTTTTAGGCCATTTTCCGCGTATAGCCAGCCCTATACACGGAAAAAACCTCGATATCCATGTGGGCCGCAGCGCACACTTTGGGATGGCTTAAAAACTTCATTTAACCATGAAAATCTATAAAAATTATATCAAAATGCAAGAGGAGAGCATGAGTAAATACCTAGAAGAAACGGTTGTGAATTTCACCGGCTGGATCTCCTAGAATTTGCAGTTGAAAATCAGAGCTCAAATGGGTAAAAGTTTCGAATGATTTATATTTTTTACTATTTATAGAAAAAATTTCAAATATATGAAAATTTCTACCCCCTTTCCTATAGTTTCGACATTTTCTAACCATTTTGGACCGTTTTTGACATAATTTGTAATGTAGAAGACCTTTTTCAGTGTCATTTCAGCCATTGGATTGACCCGTTCGTGCCGATCTCAGGTATCATGTCTAAACTAGCATATAGGTTAGATTCACCACAGTTTTCATTTTGCATGACCTTATGACCATATCACCATGTCCTTAGGTACGAACCCACTCTATTATGTCACGGAACCTTCTTGCTGCTTTAGAAGTGGCATGATGTGATTGGTAGAGCTTCACCTTACATGGGTACCCTAGTTAGCGCCTTATTTGCATTTGGTGCCCATGCTGACGTTTCCTCCTTTACATCGTGGGATTCCATTGTATAGTACTTCCATGACATTTCGCAAGAGCCTCATACTCCTCTTGATCTTATGCTGGCCTATTTCCCTCGGGACTCCCTCATGTCAAGTTGTGAATGCATTATCATGAGCTTTTCCTGCCTCATTGAGCTTTATGCTGGCTCCCCTGACATTGCGTTTCAACCATATAGCTCGAGCTTGTCTCATGTCTAGCCATGCAGAGCCATTTTTTATATCCTTCGCAGCTTGATTTCCCTTTTATCGGGAGGGGATTTCCCCCCGAGTGTCGATATCATACACATGTATCCTTGCATTGAGCATAGGTATGTTCCACTTCTTGGAACTAGTTTGTTTTCCCTTATGACACTCGTCTCCTCCTAGTTTGTAACTATAAAGCTAGTTTATTCTTTTTTCAAGCTTTTCAAATAACTGAAAAAGTCCAAAAAAATAAAAAAACCAAAAAGCCAGACAAGGAAAGATGTTATCTGTGGCATTTGTCGAGTCATGTCGCCTTCGAACAGAGCACTATATATCACATCCATTGGTTGGGTTATAGTTTGACTTTAGGAGTTGTACTCGTTTATTTGAGTTTGTCTCCACCGACTGGTTAAGCTTCCAATCCCCATGGAGCCTCTGTTGATGCCTCCTGTGTCACAGGGATGTCCCAGTTTGCATATCGAGTCTATGCTGCCTTCATTCAGTCACCATACGCCGTTATGATTTTGTTCAAAGGAAGTTGAAACCTGAGTCGGCCATTCCCGGTACGGTTACTGGTTCGTGCACCTTATGATCGAGTCCTTCCACATTATAAATATTTGCTGAGTACCTCGTGTTGGATGATGGGGGATGCCTTAATTCCCTCCTTCCAGTGGATTTCATCCCATCAACTTCAGATCATTTATTCTGGGATTGGAATATAGAGTCATTTTGAGTGCCTTGATACTTGCAGTCATCAGTGGCAGGTTCTCTCACCATCGACAGTTTCTTGGGAATACATCAATGTCCCCTGATCAATGGATCCTCTCAAGTGTTCGACCTCAACACATTTATTCACACTTGTTAGTTTGCACTCTAGTACCTTGATTCCCATTTTCATCATTGGTGGGTGATCTCGCATCTGTTAACGGTATACATTAATGACCGGTAATCAGACGATGGACTACTATGTTCGACCTCAACACCTCTATTTGCATAGTAAGACATGTACTCATAGCGGTTTGTGTAGAAGACTTTCTAGATTGGTGGCATCTCTTATATGCTACCTCCTTGATCGTGCCAGTGTTCATGAGATTTCAGCTCTCGTGACTTGATTCCAGTATATGTCAGACATTTCCAACCACTATGGAGATCTTGATCTATTATATATCTTCATCCATTTTGGAGATCATGGTCCTTTGTATATCTTCATCATGGAGATTCTGATCTATGTATATTTTACGTGGCTATGACCACATATGTGACATCATGTATCATGCCTATTCATGGCCATTGTACTCTTATGTATCCGGGACTGCTATATGTACTTGCAGTTATATGTAGAGTTGTATTATTGTACTATGCTGATTGGGTGGCTGGTCTTCCATTTGGGATCCTTCATCACTCCACTTCTGGGATGGACTTATAATGTATTTCGGCCATTGTATAACCCCTATGATCTCATACATTAGGGGGTATCTGCTATAGCGGATTTCACCACTCCGGTGAATCACACTTTGTATGGCCTTCCCCTGTCCTACTGCAGACTCCTTAGCCCCTATGGACCACTTTTTGTCCTTTGATGTTTCCTTGATCATCCCTAAAAACACATGAAAAATCCTATACGCAACTTTTAAACCTATAAGCGCGTACATACGCGGGTTTGACCCATATAACTGCATATATCGAGATGTGTGCATAGTCCAAATCCTTTTGGAGTTTTCCTTGACATGGATCTGACTCATTTGACTCCTGGCCTTCCATATGCCTTGAAATCGCTT
>LPNX010591388.1:510779-571044 GCA_001517045.1 Pseudotsuga menziesii | reverse complement strand
ATAGATCTAACACCATGATATATAGAATGCTTGTATTGTTTACTTGTTGTTGAGGAAGTAATATAGCAATTCAAGCTGAAGATTGGAAAGCTCAACGGGGATATACTTCAAACGTCTGGAATAAGGTACGAGGTCTGATCCTTTAGTGTTAGACATTTAATTTCTATTGCATATTGGAAAGGATTGATTTCTGGAGTCAAGTTGTCTATTGTGGTACCCCAAGCCATAGGAATTTCTCTCCGTAACATGTGGCACCATAAAAGGAACCCTTTCACCCAGAATTCATCGAGACTAATGCTGCAAAACATGGAATTGTAGGATGTACGAGAATGAACTAACTCACCCAAATGATACAAAAGTGTAGAAGTTTCATCATCGAAAGGATCCATATGGGTAGTATCATGCAACTCCTTCAAAAGTGTGAAACCTTTGTCATATATTGGTTCCAATGTAGAGGACTCATGCTCTTCTTTAAAAATTGCATAACCTTCATCAAGAGACAATTCAAGTTTCTATTCCACCACATAAAGTGTTGGGATCTCTTCAAGTTCATCTTCAAACATATCAAGAAAAATAAAATTTCTACATTTCTCATGATCCACCATGTCATGAGAATCCTCCAAACAATCTATCATTTGACCATCTGAAACATAGGAGGATAAAAGTGTCTTGCAACTTTTCAAGAAGTTGCTCATTTTGAATTGTGAGCTTATGAATAACTTCATTATTCTTCAAGTAGGATTCATGTAACCATTCAGTAATCTCAATGACATTTTTTTTAGAAAAAATCAAAGACATGAAATTACTTTTGATATTGCACATTGCTCTTTGAATCTTCTCCATGTATTCAAGGAAGGTTGGCTCCTCCAAGGAAGTATATCTCCAACATGAATTTGATACCAATGCTTGAGTGTCATGGAGTATTCTATGGGACTCTTGCATCTTATTTTAATTCATCTTTAAGGACCCTTCAAGAAAATGAGGCCCTTTCAAAATGAACCTCCTCATCTTCTTCCTTCTTGCTTGGACCAACTTCATGAAGCTCAAGTGGTGATGGGGAAGTTGATCTTGTTTCTTCTTCAACTACTACAAGGTCTTCATTTTCATGTTTAATGTAAGTTTTTCTCACAGCAATAGTTTAAAAAGTGATCTCTATATCACCAAAATAGAGGTGTGAGCACTCATTAGTAGGTACTCCTTCATAGTTCAAGCATCAATCATTAGATTCTCTTTGTTTCATTTCCAAGGTAGAATGTGTCTCGAAATTATCTTCAGTATTTTCAATAGAAACTTCTTAATACTCATGTGATGTCTTTCATATTTTTCAGAGTCACTTGGGAGTGAATTTTGATCCTCTTCATGTACTACTTCTTCTACTTCACCTATTTCAGAACTAGGTGGTTCATGGGTCTCCTCCTTTTTCTCCTTCAAGCACGCTGATGCATTTTTTCCCTTGGTTTTATTAAAATAAATATATTTTTTCCAACTTTGGATAGAGAACAATTCGAATCCTTTCATAATATTCTTGGTCATGTCTTCAAAGATAGGTTCCATAATTTTTATAAGCTCCTCGCCATCATATGAGGTTCCTTTTTTATCCCTAGTCATAGTTTCCTCTTCAAAAAAAACACTTTTGGGTTTCAATATATAATGGTGGTCCCTAAATTATTGTCCTCATAAATATCATACCAAAACAGGTGCCAATATCATGTTCTGATACCACTGTAATGTCCCTTTTTGAAATTTTATTAAATGACCATTTTTCCCCTTTTTTCCCCAATTTCGATCTTAACTAGTTTTGATGTCTAGACCATGAATGATATTAGAAATTAAATATGATTTTCAGGGATGTTTTTTGACCCCCCAATTACTTTTTCAAACTTTTTTAATGTTCTATTCAAAGTAGGATTCCTTACTAGCAAATTGGGGCTCCAATTCCCCTTGGGTAATTGCCGGAAATGGCTTCTCAAATGATCCCAAAGTCACTCGAATTGCTGAAAATAGGTATGGGATGCATGGGGGAAATTTTTAATATCTCATATTCATCATGGTTTAGTTTATACAGGCTGTTATGACTCTCTCCCAAATAGCTCCCAGATCACAATTTCGACCCTTGGGGAAAAGGAACCAAATCTTCTCCCAATGCAATTAAAATGAGTAAAATGGCTTCCGATGCTTAAGTAATAAACATGAAACTTGTAATGAACATTAATTAAAGTAAATAAATCACAAATTTATCATATATACATCCTCCCATTCGACATAATCAGCATTATCATAGCATACATCAATGTAGTGGGGAAATGGTCATTGTTTTCTCATTAATAATCACTTTTCCATACAACGATTTGATATTTTAACCTGGGAATTTATGAGAATGAAGAAAATATCATATTTATATTATTAAAATCAGTAATGGATAATGAAAATCTTCTCCCAATTCAAAACCATTAGCATTACAATGGTGCACAACAAGATAGTGGGGAAATGACACTATTTCTTCATTATTTAACATTTTTACATGAAATATTTTGGCATTTAAACGTGAGACTCTTCTGATATTTAAATACAGAGAATTTAAATCAGAAAATAAAATAATGGAGCATTATAATATTCCCCAAAGAAATCAATAGCTCACTCAAAGCGCAATCCCTCCATGAGCAAGAATATGCCATAAAACTGGAAATGGTTGAGAGAAAGTGTTGCAATAGAAGAATCCACAAGATCCCATGTAGATTAAAACTGAAAATAACACTCCATTAAATCTCCATGAAATGCATGAGTTACATCCCCAAACACCAACTTGGATGGGAATCTTTCACCCTCAAAATTGGCTAAGGCAAAAAAACTAGTCATCCACTAGCTCTCACAATTCACAAATGACAATTTCTCAAATGATAAAAAGCCATTATATTGGTTTATTCCTATATTTTATAAATATTCTCAGCCTTATAAGGATCCAAATCCATCCAAAAACTCAATCCAATTCTAATTTGGGTGTGGGGTCAAGATTTGCCATGTATCATCCCTTCCCTACCCTTCCATCTTCCCCTAATTTGAGTAGGAACCCATTGGGCTTATACAATTCAAATGAGAGCTCTATTGGATGCTCTAATTAAACATGACATGTCAGATATGTTATATTTCATCATTCATATCTAATTTTTTTCATAGGTGTCATAGCATCTTTAGCATTGTTGTCATAGAGCTAGGGAATGTAGTCCAAGTGTCTCACTAGCTCCAAAATGACTCTTCCTTTCCCATGTAAGTTACATTTATTCCCAAATTAGACCTATGATGCATATGGAAAAGTGTATTAACCTTATAACTCATACAAGAACCTTTATTCTTCCCATGGATTTTAAATTGCAAGAGGAGGTTTCCATTTGGTACCAAATTTCTAGCTTGTGTGGGTCCCACATTCTCCATGTGCCTTCATGATCAATTGCCACTTTGATTTTCCCTTGTATTTATTTGTTTATCTCCTTTTATTAAATATTTATTCCATTCTAATGTTCAAACATCATTTATTGTCCCCCTTATTCCATATCTGAAAGCTTCCACCCCCAACCTAGGAAACTAGTAATTTTCCTCCTTGGTAATTATTTGACCCTTTGCATCAATTTGACAAACTCTCATGAATATGGAAAATGTGATTAGGCCATTGTGACCCAATGAAAAATTTGGGACATGATAGAATCAACATTTGACATCCCTCTTTATATCTAAGAAACTATTTTGAATCATATTGGTGGGGTCGCATAGTTATTTGAGACATACCATTCTTGTGTTTTATCCAACTAATCTTGATGAAATTTGTGTCCAAGAAGCTCACAGTGAGTCAAGGGGAAATAATGTTCACGACAAATTCTCAAAGAAACTAGTTCAGTTAGTTGAAGGAAATAACAAAGGAAATGGTAAAATGAAACAAACAACAGCATTCAAGAAAGAAGATGAAAATCCTTTATCTTCACATTGCAAATGGGAAGGAGATGTTGATATTATACTGTTACAAACTTCATCTAGAACTAAAACCAAAGAGGTTCAGGAATCACAAGGGTAATAAGAATACCACATCTATAATCCAATAGAACCTTTGATCAGGAAAGAATGTTCATGACAACTTCTCAAAGAAACTAGTTCAGTTAGTTGAAGGAAAGAACAAAGGAAATGGTAAAATGAAACAAACAACAACATTCAAGAAAGAAGATGAAAATCCTTTATCTTCACTTGCAAATGGGAAGGAGATGTTGATATTATACTGTTACAAACTTCATCCAGAACTAAAACCAAAGAGGTTCAGGAATCAGAAGGGTAATAAGAAGACCACATCTATAATCCAATAGAACCTTTGATCAGATTCAATGATGAAACCAAGATCACAACCATGGGAATATAAGGTATATTGTTTTCTTCTTGTTCTCGCACTAATACTCATTTTTTTAAATATGAAAATATGCATGATGGAAGGAAAATAAGTTAGTTATTCAATATTAGAATTATCTCAAAACAGACTAAGATTGATACATTCTTTGATAGTGGTTCATAGGTTAAACTCGTTTTTAATGAAATTGTTAAGAGATTAGGACTTGATACTAAGCCTCATTGAAAACAATATCCTTTAGGATGGGTATGTGAAGAAGCTAAGTTACATGTGTCTAAACAATGTAAGCCTAGATTTGCAATCACCTCTAAGCTCATGGAGGAGTTATAATTGTGTGTTTTTACCACTTGATATTTGTGGAATTATTTTGGAAAGTTCTTATTTGTATGACACAAAATATATCTTCTATAGGAGGAGAACAAGTATAATCTTAAGAAGGATGTAATTGAATATATTGTAAGATTTTATAGGGAAGAGAACAAGTATAATCTTACAAAGGATGGAATTGAATATATTGTAAGAGTTTATCATATGAAAGCTAACTTGTCTCTTGTCACTACAAGACAAATGAAAGGGCTTGTAAATGCAAGCAATCATTTTTTGTACTCATGATTGTAAAAGCTAAGGATGATAATAAATCCAAAGCTTTCAAAGGATGTGATCATAAACATTAAAATGAATTAGTTAAGATTATTTCTAACTATGATGAAGTGTTTCAAGAACCACGAAGGATTACATCGAAGGAGAGAAATAGTGAGATTTAGCTGCAACAAGATGCACCTATTCCTAACATTGGAATGTATAGTTTATTTGTAATAGAGGATGAAGAAATAAAGAAGCAATTTCAAGAGTTGCTCAAGAAAGAATTCATTTGACCATGCACCTCTACATGTGGATCACCCATTGTGTTGGTAACAAAGAAAGAAGGTACATGGAAAATGTGTGAGGATTTCCAGGCATTGAACAAAATTATGATGAAGAACCATTACCCTCATCCTTGAACTGATGGTTTGTTGGATCAATTGAAAAATGCAACTTAATTCACTAAGTTAGACTTAAGAAGTGATTATCATCAAGTAAGGGTTTATCAAGATGATATTTGGAAAACTAATTTCAATATATATATATATATATATATATGAATGGTTGGTCATTCCCTTTGGGATTTGTAATGCTCCAACTACTTTCATGTAGGTTATGAATGATGTATTTAGGTCCTTCATAGATGAATATGTAATAGTCTACTTAGATGATAAATTTATTTCTAGTAAATGTTGGGATGATAATATAAATCATGCTAGGAAATACTTAGATGTTTTGAAAAAAGAGAAAATGTTCCTAAAGATGTCAAAATGTGATTTTGAGAAAACATCATGTGAATTTGAGAAAACATCTTTAGTTTTTTGGGGCTATATAATAGGGGGTGGTGAATTGAAAATTGATCCCTCCAAAATTGAATCCATTATGAAGTGGCCTAAGCCTAAGAATGTTATAGAAGTTAGAATCTTCTTGAGGGTAGTTTAGTTTTGGAGGAAGTTCATTGCTAACTTTTATTTTATTGCATATCATTTACATGCTTTGACAAGTACTAAGCAAGTCTTTCAGTGGGGAGATAAAGAATAAAAATCTTTCGAGATATTGAAATAAATTATCAGTACAACCCCAATTCTAAGATTTTCATATTTACAACATCCATTTGAGATTTAAATAGATGCATGTGATTATGCCATGGGAGCACTATTAATATGAAATATGAAACCAATATATTACCATTATGGTGCCTTCAATGCGGGGTAAGAAATTATCCTATTTATGACAAATAATTGTATGCTTTGTTTTTTTTTTAAGAACTAGAGATAATTTTTATATATAAAAGAGGCTAAGAACAACCATACATACAAAAAGGAGAAACTATCATGTTAAACTGTTCTAGAATTTGAAGACTGAGATATCTATCCTAGTTACAAAATTCAAGAAGGTTCGTTGATGCAATTTAAAATAACTTATAGCCATCGTAGGGTAAATTCTAATAAACTGACTATTTAACAAAGTGCAAAAAAAAATCTAAAACCAATAGTTGTACCTACTGCTTCTTCTTGCCTCCTAGCCCGTGAACGGGTTGCACTACAGATGTTTCTTCCATTGGATGGTATTGAGATGGAGTTTCTTGGAAATGGCTGCAATGGTTCATGTTTTCCAATTTCTACACTTCCTCTTTGATGAAGTATATTTTTCCCATGATCTCACGCAGTTCACGATCATTATCATCAATTCTAGACTTGTGACATCCCATTTGATTAGCCAAATAATTCACATCCGATGCTGGAACCCTTTTTTATTTCACACTAGTGCTCACAAGTTCGCAAATCCAGCACAGATGAATTTTGATATCTTTCAAAGAAGACTATATTCATTTTAGTCCCACATTTCCATCATTGTTCTCCATAGTACACTGAAAATTGCTAAGAACTGGAAGAGCGAAGGGAGGAAAAATATCCTGCAAAGGGTCAAGAGGCCCGCAACCTGAATCCTTATCATGGGAAATTCCTACAAAAGAGAGCCTAAGTTGCAGCTCTTCTCTGGAATACCGAAACCCAAAAAACCTGTGGAGCTCTTTCTCGGAATAGCAATTCAAAACTAAGTTCGGTGGGAGTGTATTCATCCCTATGGGTTCTTCCATGACTCGTGTGAACGTTCGTTTCAAAACATCAAGGAATAGGATGTCGGGACTAACATTTAATCCCTTCACATGGGTGCTTGAGTGACATGTCCATAATGGAGGTGTTGCAGCCGCAACTTTTCCCAAATTTCTGTAAATTTTGGACTCTCCTTGTAAATTTTGTTTTCTCCACTCTGCCACATGTTTGGATTTTGACACCAAGTTTCTTGCTATTTGAAATTTCGTTTGGGTATGTGCATGTTGTGGACTATAAGGTTCAGGAAGTCTTCACGATGTTTTAATTTTGAATTTTAAAATGGGTTTTTCAGTTGCCTTTCTTTCGGAGGTTAATTAGACGTGGTGTCGATGATTAAAATCTGTCGTTGAGCCCGTGATCTGTTTTGAAAAAGACCTTTCTTTACATTTTTCAAAAATTGTTTCAACTTGGATCGGAAGTCGAAGTCTGATTGAGATCTGTCGTTGCGGCCCCAAAATAGGCTAACTACCCGTCGGACGGTTTGTGTTTTTTGCCGATGTCTCGGTCTGCGGTTTTCCTTGATCTTGTAGCTTTTACCATTACGGATATGTAGTCCACTAACTATCCTATGCCTACAAAAGATCTGACCCCGGACGCTTTATCGCACAAATTTTGATTTGTGCCGGAATCCCTAGATTGCAGGCTACCCGCTGTTGCGGCTGCGTATCCCGTTGACGAACCGATGTCGAAGTATTTCGATCCTCCGATGGGGGGTTTTTATGGGCCCTTTCTTAATCATTTTTCCCACCGATTGTTAGGAGATTGTAACTATACCGAAAGAGACCGGTGTGCCTTATTTTAGGTTGAAATTCACACATAAAAAACCCAACTCTGTTTTTCTCTTCTTTAGTACTCAGTTCATTGATATTATAATTTATGTTTCTTAAAGTTAGTCGACATAAATGATCAATTCTTGTTTGGTCACAGATGGACATGGAATTTTCTCAAATCCCTTTTTGAAGATTATCGCGGCGAAGAAGATGCAGTTGGAGGGAAAAGCATGCTAGTGCATAAGGCAGCGGATCCGTTGCTCAAGGAATAAAATTATTAAGGGGCCAAAAGGGGACCGAGGAATGATAAAACGTAATCATTACAAAGCAAAGGCCCAGGCTTGGGTGGTTCAGTAGTTACCTAGCTGTGCCCATTTCCATAGAAATATTTATTTAAAACGTAACATTTAATCATGAACATTCACAAAATGACAAGACAAGGAGATTGAAACGTTGGTGAGGCAACCAAAAGGCTAGGCTGGTTCTTGTATAAATGGAAAAAGAGAGAGAGGGAAAGGGGATTTTTCCCAGAGAAACTTGTGAACTACTTGTTGTAAGAGGAACTACTTCGTTTCGCAATAATAAAATTACAAATTTTGTCTGTTGGAGAAAGTGTTGTGTGGAATGTTCAAGTGTGATGAAATGAACAATGTTGAAGGGGAACTATTTCGTTTTCAGCTGTGTTTCATTAACTGTGAGAGTGTTCTAACTTTCTGAACCTATGTTCTTATGTGAATGTTATATGGTTTATTCTGTGATAATTTCCACTATGAGTAATGAATGTTTTAACAGATGATGAGCTATCTTTTTGTGCATATCTTTATTCATGTTTATGTGTTTTGATTTCAAGACCAGCTATCTGTGATTTATCTTAACATATGAACAGTATTACATTGCTCATGAATTAATAATCTTGATCCCTAGGGATAGCTTATTTAGCATTGTTTTTTCCAGTTGTGTGTTATTTAGATGTGAGAGAGTCTAAGACGAGAGGTAAGAACCTGCGCATCACATTGTGACTACTCCTCACATTCTTTATCAATCTGCATCTTAAATAGGCACTTGCATATCATTATTAAAGTCAAAATATAAAAATATACACGGTTGACCAGGACGCAACCGGTAAAACCCTTTGTTTTTGTTACTTGACCTACGGTAGCGGACCACAAACTGGATGGATTCCCTACACCAAACAGTCATGGGCTAGTTGGGAACGTTGACTGGGGAGAATCCCTTGCTATTGTTTCTTGTGAATTTCCAAGCCTCAATAGTTTCTAGCGCTAGAAGGAGGGCCACCAGTGCATGGTTGGCCGGGGAAATCCATTTCCTTGAAATCACTCCACCAGTGATAGTTTTGAAAGCAGTTTATTTCCTGATCCAAATACTAAAGAAAATAGAGAACATTTGTTTTTTGTGGACAACCAAGTAGTCAATGATCTGAGAAGACACACACAGGATTATGTAAAGGGTATTGGAGGATTACCCATTATCCCTGATTTACCTCGAAGAGAATACAAGAAGAAATATCGCCCCATCTTGGAAGATTCAACGTTGGTTGGAGATTTGGAAGAGTTAGTAGAAGTAGCGTTACAGGAAGTTGTTCAGACTTTGAATCAAGTAGGCCCAAACACACCTTACAGTTCTCCTATGCATACTCATGTTCCTTCACCTCCTCACTCTCCACCCAGACTCATGGCAGGTGTAAATGTGAATTAGCCACTTAACCCACCAAACCCACCACTGGCTTGGAAAGACATATCACCCTTGAACTTAACACCTCCGTTGCATGACTTACCTCAAGCTTTTGAAAAGATGATGCCCAAGTTTGATCCAAATGAGAAGATGTTAGTAGATGACCATTTACAAAGTTTCTATTTGGAAATAGAAGGATTGAGGGCTGGGGAACATGAGGATGTTGTTTCTAGACTTTTTCCGCATACCCTTAAAGGAGCAGCAGCATCATGGTATTTTGGTTTTCCTGCAAACTCTATCCCGGACTAGGATACCTTTGAGAGGATTTTTAGAAGTAAATATGCAACCCAAAAAACTCATGTGGCTCTCATGAAAGGGCTGTGTGCCTTAAAGAAAGAAAGAAAAGAGAAGGTGCATAGTTTTACCCAAAGATTTGCAGCTTATCTTAAGAATTTTTCTGAAGCTGACAAACCCTCGGATAAAGTTCTGATTGAGTATTATACTTCAGCTCTAGGACCCGAGTTGGCCATGTTTTCCAAAATGAAAGCCAAACCTACGCTAGCAGAGACTTATGAAGAGGCCGAAAGGGTGGAGGCTGAAAAGGAAAGCATCGAAGACTATCCCGAACAGTCAGAGAAAAAATTGTTGGGAGGAAAGCTTTGTTATTTACTAATCCTAAAGAGGAGCAATCACCAGACTTTGAAGGAATGGCAAAGATGATGCAGAAGCTCTCTAATAGAATCATAGACTTGCAAAAGGAAAAGGAAACCCAAAATTTTTATAAGACTTATTACAAGAAAAGGGAAGATAACAATCAATTCCAACCCCCTCCACAAGGCCCTGCATCGATGAACTTAATGAAGGTGGGGATGGATAACTTTTGCACATTTCACCAACAACCCCATTCTGAAAAGAATTGTCCTCAATGGATAAATTCAATGACATTGGTTATTAATCGGCTGTTGGATTCCAAATTAACCGAGGACAATGATGAAGAAGGTAAAGACAACAATAAATCATCAGAAAAACAAGATGAGGCCATGGTTTTATGGACTGTGTATCGTTGTTTGATGCCGAGGAAGAAAAGGATCTGAGACAGGAAGATATCTTGGAAACAAATGTAACGACGAGAAGCCAGGGATTGATTAAGGAAAGTAGTATTATGCTCTTGAAGATTAAGAGACTTCAAAAGAATGTTAATAAATTTCAAAAAAACACCGCAGCTAATAAAATTCAGGAATTTACCATCACCAGTCAAAATCCTAGATAGATCAACATGCCTACTAATCCCATTAAAGAAAAGATAAATAATGTTAAAACAAATCTCACAGAGCATAAGATGGATTATGACATTATGGAGGATATAAAAAAGGTAAGGGAAAATATCTCGTTATTTGAGATGTGCAATGTGCCCCAACAAAAAGAAAAGTTATTGAAAGCACTTGAAATATCGGAGGAGAAGCTTCACACCGACAATCATACCCAAGAAGAAGAAATTGGTGAAGAAAGTGTGGGAGGTAAGCCTAAATGCAAGACTCCACCTTTTCTTCTTACTTTTGAAATTTTCAACCATGACATGCATAACTACCTAGTAGACTTGCGGGCATCAGTCAACGTTATGCCACTATCGGTTTGCAAAAAAATAAATGGGCAACCTAAACCATCTACCTGGAGGGTTATTCAGTTGGATAGAATGAATGTGAAGGTAATTGGGGAAATGGAGGATGTTCTCATTTGCTTATATTCAAATGATAAGGTATGTCAATTCATTGACATCATGGTGGCTGACATACTAGAATCTTATGGACTTGTTTTGAGCAGAGATTGGTCGGCAAAGCTGATTGGATATTTTGCATCGGACTGGTCACATATGTGGCTACCTTATAAAGAAAGCCCTAATCAAATTAAATTTTTAAGGGAGCCCCACATGAAACACAATGTTACTCAGTTCGCAGAGAAAAATGAACCAATGAATTTTGTTTTGGTAAATTATCAAGTGGAAGAAGCCAGCGATATGTCACATGCTTAGCCTGATCTCCTTCGGTTCTTGCAGGCTGATGAAATCGATTGTAAAATAGTAGACTTAACTATAGATGTAGGTATTGATTCACGCACAGTAGTGGTAAGTGATTTTTTGACGCTTTTCTTTGATGGTTCTAAAACTTTGGAGGGGTCAGGAGCTAGCTGTGTCCTGATCGATCCTAAGGAAAATAAACATTTTCTCTCATGTAGGTTAGAGTTTGAATGCACCAATAACACAGCCAAATATGAAGCACTAGTTCAGGGATTAAGAAAAGCAATTGATTTAAAGGTAGAACATCTGAAAGTGTATGGGGACTCTGAAATAATTGTGAAACAAATTTGAAATCAAATACATTGCATTTCTCCTCATTTAAAAGCGTATCAAAATGAAGTATGGGATCTGCTTAAATATTTTCATGCATTTAACATTGTATCGATTCCTAGACTTAAGAATGCGGTGGCTGACTTGTTGGCCACCTCAGCTGCTAGGCTTGTGCCCTCTAATAATCGGTGTTCTATTGAATTGCTTTTCAGGCCTTCAAGTCCAGATATGATTACCAATCTATGATTTTTTGATGATGATCAGCAGATTCTAGAATTCCTGACAAATGACAAGACTTTCAAAGGGGTGATTATTGATGATGAAAAACATCAAGCCGAGCTAAAATTCAACAATTTTATTCCCAAAGGAGTCAGTACTTTAGAGCGAATGTTTGATCTAAATGCGAAATTCAGAAGGCCAGTGAATGTGAATACCCATAGCTCGTCTGTACAATTCGAGTTGATTAATTTGGGGACTGAAATCGAGCCTAAATATGTGAATTTGGGAAAGTGTTGCTCTCCAGGTGAAAGGAATAAGTTCATCAGTCTATTCAAACAATACAGAGATGTTTTTTCCTGGACGTATGAAGATCTAAAGACATATGACACCAATATTATTTAGCATGTTATTCCCATCAGATCTAGAGTCAAGCCTTATCAACATCCTTTAAGGAAAATGCATCCAAAACTAGAGCCTCTAATTCATAATGAAGTAAAGAAGTTGTTGGATGCTAGAATTATCTTCAAAGTTAGACACTCAGAATGGGTTTCAGATCTGGTACCAGTAAGGAAGAAATCCAGAGAAATTAGACTATGTGTGGATTTCAGAAACTTAAATCGCGCTTCGGATAAAGACAATTATCCTGTCCCACCCATGGAACAGATATTGCAAATAGTTTCAGGTTCTGAATTATTCTCTTTATTGGATGGATTATCAGGCTATAATCAAGTGTTAGTAGCTGAAGAAGATAGACTTAAAACTACTTTCAGAACTAGATGGGGAACTTTTGCTTATAGAAGGATGCCCTTTGGACTCATAAACGCTGGAGATACTTTCCAGATGGCTATGGACATAGCTTTCTACGGTCTGATTGGCCGCAGTGCTATAGTATACCTCAATGGCATCACAGTATTCTCAAAGAAAAGGGAGGAACACTTATTTCATCTAAAACAAATTTTTGAACGTTGCCGAAAATATGGTATCTCATTAAACCCCAAGAAGTGGATGTTTGTCGTCACCAAAGGTAAGTTATTGGGTCACGTGGTTTCTAAGAAAGGGATCTCCATAGACCCAGAGAGGATCAAATCTATCGAACAGATCCCCCTACCCCGTAATAAAAAAGGCATGCAATCATTTATGGGGACAATAAATGTCATGAGAAGGTTTGTTCCAAATTTTGCTCAAATTGTTAAACCTTTGCAGAAAATGGTAAAGCAAAGTGTACAATTCAAGTGGAATGATATGGAGAAGAATTCATTTAGTAAAAAAAAGACAGCTGTTGCGCATGCACCCTCCCTCAAAAGTCCATATTTTGAGAAAGATTTCATGTTGTACACTTTTGCATCTGACGATTCACTGGCAGCGGTGCTTACCCAGAAGGAATATGGGGGAGATGAGTTCCCCATATCATTTATGAGCACTGGTCTGCAAGGGGCTGAGTTGAATTTCCCAGCTATAGATCAACAAGCTTATGCAGTGTTCAAAGCGGTAAAACAATTCAGACCATATATACTTAAGAACCAGACAAAGGTAATAGTCCCATACCTAGATGTGAGGTCTCTTTTTGTACAAAAGGAGTTAGGAGAAAGAAGAGGCAACTGGGTAACATCTCTACAGGAGTATGACCTCGAGTTTAAGCTAGCCTCTATAGTTAAAGGGCAAGGATTGTGTAAATTAATGACCGAAAGCAAAGACAATGAAGAAAATAACTGGGAAAACGAAGCTAAGTTACATTTGATGGATGTGTGTCCTCTTTTCACAACTCCAGACTCCTGGTATCGAGACCTTGTGCATTACCTTCAGGAGGGATTGTTACCAAAACATTGGAATTCTAAGCAAAGAAGAGCACTGTGTCTTAAATGAGCCTCATATCATATTGTTGAAGGAATATTATTCAGAAAAAATTATGATGGAGTTCTTCTTAGATTCTTAGAGAAAGAAGATGCGAAGAAGGTCATGATAGACTTACATGATGGGCTTGTTGGAGGAAATTTCTCTAGACATACAACCGCCCATAAAATTATCAGAGCTGGATATTATTGGCCCACACTGTTCAAAGATGCACATGCCCATGTCAGAAAGTGCGACATCTATCAAAGGTGTGGTGGAAGACAAGTTAAAGCAGCAGGACCATTAAATCCTATGATGATAACAGAACCTTTTAAGCAGTGGGGGATGGATATCATTGGAGAGACAGAGCCAAATTCTTCCTTGCAACACAAATATATTCAAACAGCAACCGATTACTTCACTCATTGGGTCGAAGCCATTCTGTTGCGAAAAGTGAATGAAGATGCGGTCATGGACTTCTTGCAAGATCATATTATGACCAGGTTTGGAGTTCCAATTTCTTTAGTTTTCGATAATGCTACTTATTTTTCCTCCATTAGATTAACTGCATTCTCTCATGAAAAAGGAATTAAGTTGCATTACTCTGCAAATTATTACCCATAAGGAAATGGTTTGGTTGAATCTTCAAACAAAAATCTGATTAGAATTTTAAAAAAGACTGTGATAGAAAACCAGAGAAGTTGGCATTCAGCATTACCAAATGCTATTTGGGTTGATAGGATCACCCCCAAGACTTCGTTAGGTGTGTCCCCTTATACCCTTGTCTATGGAAAAGAGGCCATTCTACCCCCAAATATCATGCTACCCTCTTCCATAATAGCTCAAGAATCAAGAGGATTAGATAATGAAGTTTTGCAGATGAGGATACCTAATCTTTTGAAGGTAGAGGAATCTAGATCCAAGGCCAGAGAACGTTTTAAGAAAAAACAGGAGGTAGTGAAGAGGTGGTTTGATAAGCACAAAGCTGGGACAAAAGAATTTGAAGTAGGAGATTTGGTTCTTGAGTGGGATCACCCTCATGATGAGAAGGGGAAACACACGAAGTTTCAATAGTTATGGGTAGGCCCTTTCCATATTGCAGTAAAACTTGGCCCCTCAACCTATAAGTTCTAAGATTTACAGGGATGGGAGGAGAACTTACCAGTAAATGGTTTAGTTTTAAACCTTATTTTTCTTGATTTTGTTTTATTTTGTTCCGTTGTGTACATAAATAGGTGACTTGTTTTGCCACTTTGATTTGTTCCTTTCCTGTTTGTTTAGTGTAGTTTTCTTCTGACTCCAATAAAGGAGGCAAACTTTTGGGTGCATTGAGAACATCAGAACCCTTGATAAACAAATTTTCTTTGGGCTTTAGGATGTGTCTTATTATTTGAATTCGATGGAATCTCTTCTAAGTAAGTAGTTTTCCTAAGTGTCTATGAACACATTGAGGTCCAGCGTAATCCTTGAAATAACTCAGAATCAAAAGGTCTAGAATACTATTTCGAGGCTCCATCCATTTCACATATAAAACGTCCTAGGGGGTGACACCAAAAGACCCATGGAAAGGAGAGCAGGGTAAGGAGTTTATTATATCTAAATGATCCCATGCCAGGAATTGAAAGCTAAATGTCTAATAAGAGACAGAACTCCAAAGAAAGCAAATATCATCGAAACAAGGTACTAAATTATATGAGTACAGATTGCCAAAAGTTCTTCTCCATCCGTGAGCTAAAAATTAAATGCATCTCTCACACAAAAGGACAATATGGATAGAAGAGCCTGAATAAAATTCAGAAGAAAAGGCATTAGGAGGCCTCAAAAGGACATAAAGTCTACAAATGAAAATGCCAAGTGGCATGGGAATGAGGAACAAACGAATTATTCTGTTTACCATGCATTACAATCTTGTGGCATCTAAGCTGGAAGCCACCCAAAGACACAGTTAAAATAAAATCCTCCTACTTAAGCCTCAAAAGAGTTATCCTGACCTTGAGATTTTGGTTTCCATTCCCAAAATTGGACTATCATCAATGATTACAGGTTCATGTATGTGACATTATGGAATCCATACATCTAGAAGAATTCATCATGTTGGTTTCATTGCTAAATAGTATATTTTCCAAGGAAGAGTTTATTTAAGAGATCTGGATTCACCAGTGAGCCACCAATTGTTGCAGCCGCAACTTTTCCAAAATTTCTGGAAATTTTGGACCCTCCTTGTAAATTTTGTTTGCTCCACTCTGCCACATGTTTGGATTTCGATGCCAAGTTTCTTGCTATTTGAAATTTCGTTTCGGTCAGTGCATGTTGTGGACTATTAGGTTCAACCAGTCTTCACGATGTTTTAATTTTGAAGTTTAAAATGGGTTTTTCAATTACCTTTCTTTCAGAGGTTAATTAGACGTGGTGCCGATGATTAAAATCTATCGTTGAGCCTGGGCTCTATTTTGAAAAATACCTTGTTTTATGTTTTTTTGGAAAGTGTTTCAACTTGGATCGGAAGTCGAAGTCTGATTGAGATCTGTCGTTGTGGCCCCAAAATAGGCTAACTACCTGTCGGATGGTTTGTGTTTTTCGTTGATGTCCTGGTCTGTGGTTTTTCTTGATCTTATATATTCCTCCGTTGTGGCTGTGTAGTCCACTAACTATCTGATGCCTGCAAAATATTTGACCCCCAATGCTTTATCGCGCAAATTTTGATGTGTGCCGAAATCCCTAGATTGTAGGCTACCCACTGTTGTGACTGCGTAGCCCACTGACGAATCGATGTTTAAGTATTCCGATCCATCGATGGGGGGTTTTATGGGCCCTTTCTTAATCATTTTTCCCGCTGATTGTTAGGAGATTGTAACTGTACTGAAAGAGACCGGTGTGCCTTATTTTAGGTTGAAATTCGCACATAAAAAACTCAACTCTGGTTTTCTCTTCTTTAGTACTCAGTTCATTGATATTATAATTTATGTTTCTTAAAGATAGTCGGCATAAATGATAAATTATTGTTTGGTCGCAGATGGACATGGCAGTTTCTCAAATCCCTTTTTGAAGATTATCGCGACGAAGAAGATGCAGTTGGAGGGCAAAGCACGCTAGTGCATAAGGCGGCGGATTCGTTGCTCAAGGAAGAAAATTATTAAGGGGCCAAAAGGGGACCGAGGAATGATAAAACGTAATCATTACAAAGCAAAGGCCCAAGCTTGGGTGGTTCGGCAGTTACCTAGCTGTGCCCGTTTCCATAGAAATCTTTATTTAAAACATAACATTTTATCATGAACATTCACAAAACAACAAGACAGGGAGATTGAAACGTTGGTGAGGCAACCAAAAGGCTAGGCTGGTTCTTGTATAAATGGAAAAAGAGAGAGAGGGAAAGGGGATTTTTCCCGGAGAAACTTGTGAACTACTTGTTGTAAGAGGAACTACTTCGTTTTGCAATAATAAAATTACAAATTTTTCTTGTTGGAGAAAGTGCTGTGTGGAATGTTCAAGTGTGATGAAATGAACAATGTTGAAGGGGAACTATTTTGTTTTCAGTTGTGTTTCATTAACCGTGAGAGCGTTCTAACTTTTTGAACCCATGTTCTTATGTGAATGTTCTCTAGTTTATTCTATGATAATTTTCACTATGAGTAATGAATGTTTTAATAGATGATGAGCTATCTTGTTGTGCATATATTTATTCATGTTTATGTGTTTTGATTTCAACAACAGCTATATGTGATTTATCTTTACATATGAACAGTATTACATTGCTCATGAATTAATAATCTTTCTCCCTAGGGATAGCTTAGTTAGCATTGTTTTTTCTAGTTGTGTGTGAGTTAGATGTGAGAGAGTCTAAGACGAGAGGTAAGAACCTGCGCATCACATTGTGACTACTCCTCACATTCTTCATCAATCTGCATCTTAAATAGGCACTTGCATATCATACTTAAATTCAAAATACAAAAATATACACGGTGGACCAGGCCGCAACCGGTAAAACCTTTTGTTTTTGTTACTTGACCTACGGTAGCCAGACCGCAAACCGGACGGATTCCCTACACCAAACAGTCAAGAGGTAGTTGGGAACGTTGACTGGGGAGAATCCCTTTCTGTTGTTTCCTACAAATTTCTAGGCCTCAACAGGAGGAAAATTGTCCTTCAAATTCCAGAAAGGTGGTCGGAAAGGAGGATTACGGAAGGGCCAAACTAAGCACCCCCCCAAGTGATATTGCAAGGGTTGTTAAGGGACATGTTTATGAATGTTAGATTGGCCTTTGATTGTAACTAGGCCCAATTTTTTTTTGACACCTTCATTTGCAAACTTATGTGCTATTGTGTTATTTCCTCTGAGGATGTGGAAGTATGTGACCTGGAGATTTCAGTTGATATGAAAAATTCGATCATAGATTCTTCTGCAGTTGGATGCACCAGGATTGTAGTCGATTCTCATTTTCTGGATGGCTTGCTTTGAGTCTCCAAAAACTATGAGATTTGAAATATTATTATATCTTTCCATATCCAAACCTAGGAGAAGCGAGAGCCATTCCGATTTGGTATTAGATCTATCTCCTATTCCCCAAGCATAAGAATTGATTGAATTTCCTCTGGGATCGAAAATAATCCCACCCGCACCTTCCTCCCCAGGTGTATTCTTTGGTTTGTTGAAGAATGTAACTTCAGAAGATATTCTTATTGTATTTTTATTGTATTATTGTTGTACCTCCTTAGGGAAATGGTATTGATGTACTTGGTCATTGAAATGCACTTGTAAGAATCAATGTAACCCTTCCATTGTAATTCGAGTCAATAGTACAATAGTACCCATAATAAATATTATATAAATGTTATTTTGAGTCTCCCTACATAAGTCGACCCTGTAATATTAACAACTCGACCAAGTTAGGTAAAAAGGTCAATCACTTGATGAGTATAAGAGAGAGTGAGAGAGTGAGAGAGAGAGAGGGGTTCCCTGGAGAAGAGAAGTAGTTGCTTTTGTCTTTGGGTTTTTCTTCTCTTGGTTTGGTATTGTTCTTATTGATTGGACCCTAGAGAAGAGAAGTAGTTTCTTTTGTATTTGGGGTTTATATTATCTTGGTTTGGTATTTTTCTTATTAACTGAATATATACTAAAAAAGTTGATGGGTTTTCTCCCTTGTGGTTTCCCATAGGAAAATATTTGTGTTCTTTCTTCTTGTTATGCTTATCTTTCTTTCAGTGATCCTATTGCTATGGTTATTATGAAACGATGCTAAGTATTTAAAGATATTATATCACCATTAAAATTATAACATAGTTTAGAGTGTGAAGAAGTGGAAACACTATTTGATGGGGAAAGAGACATACATCAGTACAGATCATCAACCTTTGCAATATCTTCAATGAGAAATCCAACTACAATAGTCACATCATTTATGGTATATGGGATTTTTGCAAAAATTCCATTTCGTCATTAGGTATAGGAAATATATACAGAATAAAGTGGTCAATATGTTATCAAAACCTTTTGTTAATGAATCCATATTTTACAAAATAGTTTGTTATCTCATGAAAGTTACATTGAATAATATGTTAGAGATGAAGATTTGAAGGGTGTTTATGAAACACTCATCAATGGTACTAAAGTGGAAGAAATGTATTATCATGACCTTGAAAATTTGTTATATAATCTTGGTAAATTGTGTATTTCACAAGATCAAAAACTTCATTTAATTAGAGAAGCATATACTTCTCTCATTTCTAGTCATTTTGGTATAGGAAAAATAATAGCTCAATTGCATTGCTATTTCTATTAGCCTCATATGTATGAAGTTGTGTCCAAATATGTAAATGAATGTGTGATGTGTTCCACTAGAAAACCAAATAACATAAAATTAGTTTTGTATATGCCACTTCCTATACCTTCTCATCCATGGGAAAGCGTGTCTATGGATTTTATAGGGGGTTTTCCTATGTCTAGGAAAGGTCATGATTATCTATATGTTATTGTGGATAGATTTAGCAAAATGTGTATTTTAGTGCCTTGTAAGAAATCGGTAATAGGAGAAAAAACTGCACATTTGTTCTTCCAGGATGTTTGGATTCATTTTGGTTTTCCCACATCCATTGTATTTGATCGAGACACTTGCTTCCTTGGGAAATTTTGGTCAACCTTCTGGAAGTTAATGGACACTAAAATTTAGTAGAGCAATGTTTTTTATCCATAGAACATATTAGGATTAAGATCACAAAGCAATAAAAACAAACTAAATGTGTAAATACAACACATAAGACCACAATACAAGAGAGTGACCAATATACATGGTTCAACCGATATGAGATACATCCATGGAGAAATAATCAGGCCTTCCTTTATTCCATCCAGAAAAATAAAGGGATAAAAACTACATCACATATGTTGCAACCTCTACTTCACTCTCTTACAATCTCTCTCCCTCTCTCTCTCTCTCTCTCTCTCTCTCACACACACACACACACACACAAACACACTACACAACCATAATATAATTCCCTCTTTAAATGAGTGTTTCCTTCTAAGGAAGAACCAAAATAACTTCTACCATTTGATTTGCGACCTAATAATGGACGATCCATATTGGCTATGAAATTAAAAAAATTTACAAGGATTTTTTTCCTAAAAATTCTCTTTGGGGGCATTATCCCTAAACGGTGGGGGTGGGGATGGGGAGGTGTGAGTCCCCCCACACCCTATTGTCAATAAATGGGATACAAACATAGCTGAAACAAGAACTTTGAATCAGTAAGATAATCAAGCTCCACAACTTATAATCCCCCACTTGAATATTGATTAGAGAAACTTCATTGGTGCTACACCCATTGGACCTTACTTTGACTTTGGACCTGGTAAGTTTATTCGCCATCATGATTAAAGGCCAACTGAAGCTAAGCATAAGCTTAGTTTATCGCTTGTTACTAGCTTCATTTACATGTTTGCAGAATTCTAGCTAGTGTGTATCTTTTCTAACTTCAACTATCCATCTTTCAAAATTGATCGTATGCAATGGTACCTAAGTTGTATATGTTTAGTATTAGAATGGAAGGTTAAGTTATTTGAAATATGAAATGCACTCTAGTTTTCATTATATAACATTTAATTCTCCTGCTTCTTACCCAATTCCTCCATAAACCTATGTAGCTAAATCATCTCTTTACGAGCCTCTATAGCAGCGAAATTCTCTACTTTTGTTGCCGAAAGTGAAACAACCTTTTGCATTTTCAGACATCCAACTTATTTTTGTTACACCTACAGTAATAACATACCATGTGGTTCTCCTCCTACTATCTATATAGCCTATTATATTTGAATCAACATATCCCTGTAGAATAGTGCTTGAATGATCTAGGAGGATCTCAAAGTTCGATAAAAATTAAAGTCTTCAAAAAGTGAATAAAATCTTACAAATGCATAGAGCTCGTCAAGATATTTTTGAAAATGTTAATTTCGTGTGAAAGGGCCTCTAGATGTGGAAGTTATTGAGTTTGGAAATTTCGGCAAAAGGCTAAAAAATGATGTAAAATTGGAAAAAAAGGGTTAAAAAGGTTTTAAAAAAAGGCCAATGTTAGGTTGACACATGAACAAATATTGGTGACATGGAAATGTATTGGACCAATTAGGGACTTCTATGTGGCAACCTTGCTGACCGTAAGATTGCACTGTTCTATAAAATGTATGGTGGTCGTGGGGATTGAACCCATGACCTCAACCTCCGCCAAAACCTCCACAAAGCCCTCCTAGATAGGACTCCTGCAATTTTTTCTTAACATTATTGTTAGAAACTTATATTTAAACTTAAGGGATGTTTTCATTGGAAAAAAAGAAGGGATTGAGGGCATATCCCTCAACCCATTGGCCAACACTGAGGTCGTAATATGTCTTATGTGGATCCAATTCACTAGCCAAACCAATGGAACTAACGTAAGAAACAATACCAATGAAGACAATGTAACAATATAAGTTCCAACACTCCATGTCATAAGCCGGAATTGCCACCGCTTTCAACAAACAACAATGTTACAATGTTAACATTAAAATGGGAGAGGCCCACGAGTTTGACCTTGGAACCTCTGCCCCAAAGCACAACAAATTACCACTGGGCCAAAGCCCAATGGTTGAAAGGTTAGAGAAAGATTCAAATTAAAAGTTGAAGGAAGAAATAGGGGCCAAAAAGGGGGTGCATGTCACTCCATTTCAGCTCCCATATTTTCTTAGATTTTTTACTTTAATTCAATTTGATTGGGATCTTTATCTGAAAGAATAACAAGAACAATAAGATACACAAGACACAAATATTTTCCTTTGGGAAATCATAAAGGAGAAAACCTTGAAAACTTCTTCAGAATAGTTCTACCACTAATACAATATCACAAGATGGAAAAAACCAAGAATAAGAGGTCTTTTGCATCTCTCTCTCTTTCTCCGTGCAACTCTCTCTATTTCTTTTCTAGCGAACTTGTCCTCTCTCTCCCTCATGTGAACTTGAGAGTGAGTGAGTGTGTGTCAAATGAGGGAGGGCGCCTCCCTATTTATATTCTTTGGTTATGCGACTTACTTACCTACATAGGTCGACCTCCTAACCTAACACAGTTGAATTCTCCTAGGGAGAATCAAAACACATTTTCCTTTATTTATTCTGGGGACTATTGCCCTGACTTACAATGGAGGTTTTACCTCAATGACCAAACATAATAATGGCATCCCCAAAGGAGGAAAAACATCTCCAACAAGGATAGAACAAAATACAATAATAACATACAACATAATATCTTCTGAAGTTAAATTTACAACAACACTCCTTGTTAACTAGGAAGGTATTCTCTTGCCACAGTCATCAACATTTCTAGTTAACTCATCATCATTGGATCATCATCGTCTATGTTGTTGTATTCCTCATCTTATCAATCATTGATTAGTGACATCTGTTGGATTATCTGTCATAGGAAGTTTCTACATATCCAACCCTATTTCATGTTGAATGTAGGCCTATCCCTCATCTAGGTCTTCATCATATCCCTGAGCAAGCCATCATGTAGGTACATCCCAGGACCATACATTTGCCACTGCAATCACCTGCGTATCCTACCATCATCTCATCACATCTAGATCATATCATCATCACACACATAGAGGATCCCAGATGCACACCTCATGTCCAATAGACCACCTACATTCTACCAGCATGGGAGCCTCACCAAGAGCACCCTAGGTGCATTATGTCCCAAGTACCACCTGCGTCTTCCACCATGCAAGAATTTCCTAGGAGCACACCAAGTGTATTATATCTCTCCATAGTCAGCCCACGTTATATCAACATAGGAGCATGTCAGGAGCACACCAAGTGAATAATGTCCCAAGGACCACCTGCATCTACAACCATACAAGAATCTCCTAGGCACACACTGAGTGTCTTTGTGACCAATGGACATTTCATTGTGTCCAGCATGGGAGCACGCCAGGCTGCATTACGTCCCAATGACTACATGCATCTACCACCATGTGAGATCCATATATTAGAATTATTGTGCCATTAGATCTTCAGAGCAATGAGTGCATCTGGATTCTTAATTATTATGTAGTGAAAAGGAATGAATATTACACACTAAACAAAACAAATCTCACAGGAAACAGACAAGTATTGCTCAGTATAGTTACAGTATAAACTTCATTACTCCTAGTAGCATACAATAGTGTTACAAATAGGAGAATTCGAATAATGAGAGATGAGTTTAAATATACCAACTCAGACTAACTGCATGGCTAACTAGAAGCATCTAAATCACTATCGGAGTCCAACAGGTTAATTCCAGATGTCTAATCTAGTCTCTCAATTAGTTATAATAAGTTAAACTAGTCTAACTGTAGTTGTAGGTGAGAATTGACACCTTCCCACATGCATCCATGCATAACTAGCGCTAAATGAACTGGAGGATATCTAACTAAATCTAACTGAAGCATAACTAAGCTTGACTAGTCACTAACTACCAACAATTGAAGGAGGTCGGTGTTGGCACTCCTAGTGGCTCCTAAAATCTAGGGATTGATCTAGGAGGTGCCTAAATTGATGCATGAAGGTGCAGTCAGTTTCAGTTAGCCTCTATCAGTGTTCCCCACACTCTAGTGATTGGTACATGTGGCCCCATCAGGCTAATTGGAACCAATGGTACTAGTGGACCCAATAATAACTAAATGACTCCTACGCTAGGAAAATATAATCTAATAGACAATTTGGACAAGGGAGGATTATAAATCCTAACACCCCCCTGAATCATAACTTGGACAACTGTGGGCCCTAGAAACAAGGCCAAAAGTCACCCATATAAAATATAAAATATAAAAAAAAATTCTTAATAAACCAAGGAAATAGGGGAAACCCTCGTGGGAAAAACCCCCCCTCAAGATAAGCAGTGAATCAGGAAAACAAGTTTTGAATAAAACTTAGTGAAAATTGTGCTACAATTTGCAACACTATGCAACACCAAATGCAGTATCTTTGTTCTTTTGTGCAGAAGCATCCTGTATATGTGCATGTGAACCTCTAAATTCAAAATAAATTATTATGTCTAGAGGAATCTTCCTCTTTGGAAGAAGAAGAATATGCTCAACTAAATCAGAAATATAGACAACTGCTAGATGAAAACTGGACCCATGTAGAACAATTGAAATCAACTGATGAGAGAGAAAAGGTGCTTGATAATTCGAACCATGTGAGGAACACCCAAGAAAATGATATGTTTCAACCTTGAACATTGAACCATGTGAGGTAAAATCAGCCCCAAGTGTTAGGAGCAAGTGTCCAGGCGAATGCAGAATGTCTCCATCTTTATTAGTTCTGTGAGGAGATGAGCATGTGATCAAATAGATAGGTAGAGAAGCCATGGGACTATGGAGAGAAAATTCTTGAGCTCAATAATCCGATATAGCTTCAAAAATAACCAATTATTCAAAAAATAAAATATTGGTAAAGTCATAAGAGGAAACTAACATCAAATCTCCAGCAACAATTTTGAAGGAGACTTGCGGTACTTGATTTGTCACACCAAAATTGATGCGACCAGCTACAAGCATGACTGAAGGCTCTTGGAACTTAAAAATTGAACCAAATAATATCATATAATATCCAAATAAGATCATATCAGATACAAATAATTTCATATCATATCCGAGAGTGTGGAATGATATCAAATACCCAACAACAATTTTGAAGGAGACTTCTGGTACTTGATTTTCACACCAAAACTGATGAGACCAGCTACAAGCATTATTGAAAGCTCTTGAGACTTAAAACATGAAGCAATTAACATCATATAATATCCAAATAATATCATATCATATCCAAATAGGTTCATATCATATCCAAGAGTGTGCTCCACTGAGATGGTAGATGCACAATTTTCTCCCTTTTCAACAAAATTCTGAATATTGGTGCATGCAATCATGTAGGAACTTGTTGGAAGCTCAATATCAAAGAGAGTGAATGGATCACTCCTAAAATATGATATTATTTACAAAATATCCAAATATTTACAAAATATAATATCAACAAACACATGAGAGAAAACTGACATCAAATCCCCTGCAGAAATTTTGAAAGAGATTTTTGGTACTTGATTCTTCACACCAAAATTGATGAGAACAACTACAAGCATTACTGGAAGCTCTTGAAAATTAAATGTCACATCCCCATGCCTCCGACCGGCAAAGAGGACGCGGCCAATGCTTCAACAACCAGGCTAACCGCCCATGAACATGTACAGGCTTAAGAATTGCCCAAAACAGAATGTTGAAAGATGATTTAAACTAAATTATGCATGCAGGATTATTCATCATACACAGATGCAATTTAATCCTCATTCACAGCGGAAACAACAGCATTCAAACAAGCATTCATTCAACAGGTAAACATCAGTCATTAATTAAGACATTACAGATCATGGGATTAATACAACCCAATTCGTAAACACAACGGAATAACCATATTAACATACAAGTAGAAGGGGATGCTTCAGCCTATTTCATTCGGGTAGAATAGTGAAACAATCACATAATAATCAACTCCATTCTCATGCTATGCACTAGCATCATACCAACTAATTTAAGATAATCATTTCATCCAAGTAACATGAGTAATTTAACGCACAGGGAAAACCACAGATGAACATCATTCAAACCATAGAGAATACTTATCTTGAGATGAAGCTGTCCAACAACTGGCTATGTGAGAGAAACGTTCCACCCAACCATAGATCTCTGTCTAGCCTCTATTCTTTCAGCTGAGAGATCACCCCCGAGCTGGGCTGTGTATCCACTAAGGAGGAACTAGATGGGCTCACTCACATCCATGGGTTCACTCAATGGTCCTACACATCCAACACAAGGAAGGTCCCCTTCTCTGCTACACAGTCCCTCAGGAAACTCTTCCCTCCAGTTCTCTTTAGGATGGGCATAGAAAGGTCCAGCTGCTAGCTTCCTGAAATTTCAGCCTTCACTGGGTTTATCAAGCAAACCCAACCTCTGTTCCAACATCCACACTTGGATTTCTCACCATTCTGTCAACGAATAGCTCAAATCCGTCACTGATTTTCGGGGCTGCAAAAACTGGGTTTTCCCATGTATTTCGGGGTAGCTAATGCTCCCAAATTCACCCTAAGGTTCATACCTATGGATCCCCCATTGGATTTCACTGTCCAATACCAAATCTGGGCATTTTTGGCTCTTCAAAACGTGGGTTTTTGCATAGTCGCGATTTCTGGTTTTTCACCCTGCTGGGAACTCGTTTTTTGGATGGAAAATGATGCTGGGTCCTTCCATAATGGAATGGGGATGAGGAAGAAGCAATCCCCAAGAGGTAGAGTGACTTGTGGTACAAGAAAACAGAGCCCATACTCTGCCATACGAATTTCTGGGCTACCCATGCTCCATTAAAGCCATGGATTGTCTTCTTCAACCACTTCCTTACAACAGAATTAAATGTCAACAAGGAAAGTCAAATGGGTTATCACAATGACATATGGCAGCTTATGGTTCAATCCCACAACCCCTCCACCTCTCCCTAGTGGATACACATGGCCCCTTCTCATTCGTTGCCTCCATAGTCAGTTTTGGTATTTTTTTGCTTGATGTTTATTTACATCATTTTTACAATGTTCCATGGCTAAATAGTACATGGGTAACATCAGGTCCAATGCTTTGCCATTTTAAATAAAATACGAACATACACTAGCGGGGCCTTGGCCTTGAGCTCCACGCTAGGTATACATACATCATACAAACGGGGTCAGACCCGGGGACATTACATTAAAAATTGAACCCAATAATATCATATCGGATATAAATAAGATCATATAATATCCAAATATTTTCATATTATATCCAAGAGTGTGCTCCACCAAGATGGTAGATGCACAATTTTCTCCTTCTTCAAAATTCTGAGTATTGGTGCATGCAATCATGTAGTAATGTACAAGAATATCTATATCAATGAGAGTGAATGGATCAATCCTAAAATCTGATATTATTTAGAAAATATCCAAAGCATTACTTTTCTACACACCAACAACATCATTAGAGATAGAGAAATCAAATTCCACTTTATTTTCTGAAACAATCACCAGTAAACTATGCATAGAATCCAAAATAGAAGAATCACTGGAGAATTTTTGCATAGAATGGAAGGAGAGTTTTTATTCAATAAAATATATTTGAATGTCTTCTTCTGGATCATCCATATGATAATATTAGAGATCATATATCTCATAAGCTTCCAGACCAGCAGGAGAAGGAGTCACTCCAAGGAAACTTTCTGCTTCTTCTTCATATTGAACAACTTCATCAGAGAGAGTAGAGGCTGATAATTTTGAATAAATAACTCTTTTGGTGTGGGGTGTGCTCTCCAAATTTCTATAATGGTCCTCATTGCGCTTGCCAAAGGTTCTATCAAATTCTGTCCAGAGATCCTTTGGGTATTCAACAGAATCAATAAGGTAGCACAAGCTTGGAGAAAAGGTTGTACATATTCTTCCAAAATATCTATCATCTTCATTTAGCCATTCATTCTCATATTCATAAGACTCTTTACCAATGCGAATAGATACCTCATAGAGACCTTGTCTCTTTAGAGATGCAATCATCTTCAATTTCCATTCTGAATATCTTGTGGATGGAGTAAGAAGAGGAACTGAAAATCTGGAATCCATATGAAGTTGAACCTGCAAAATATCACTACAAAACAAAAAATAATTCACACTATGTCAAAATCAATCCTTTCCTCTCGACATGTATACTTTTTCAGGGTCCATCACGCCTGCATCGCCACTCTGAATGGATTTAGAGGAAGCAAGGCACTCTTTGCAGGACTTATGTGGAAACTTAGTTGCTTATGGTGTACAATGGAGAGTAGCACTACAACAAAATACCATTTTGGGGGGGGAGGTTTGCTACCCGCGCCCCCCCCCCCAAAAAAAAAAATTTAGGTCTTTGGGGGTGGTTCTTAAAAACCCCCCTCAAAAATTCCAAAAATTGGACTTTTGGGGGCAGTTTTTAAACACCCCCCCCCCAATTTCCAATTCTTAGGAATTTTGGGGGCGGTTTTTAAACCATCCCCCCCAAAAGTCCAATTCTTGGGACTTTTAGGGGCGGTTTTTTAACCCCCCCCGAAAAGTGCAATTCTCAATACTTTTGGGGGCGGTTTTTAACCCCCCCCCAACCAAAAGTCTAATTCTCAAGACTTTGTTTTTTCTTTTTTCTTTTTTTTTTGGGGGGGGGGGGGGCGGTGTTGGAAAGACCCCCCCTAAAGGTTTACTTGATAGCTTTTAAAGGTATTAGTATAATTCAAATATTATATGTAGCATAATACATAGTAGGATCACTAAAATAACAACGTCCAAGCATAGAAATAATAGACACAATATTTTGACCTGGGAAACCACAAGGGATAAAACGCAACAACCTTGTGATAGAGATCTTAGTTCAAAGTACAACATACATACAAATACATAGTAATCACATATAGTAGAAGATTGATAAACCCCAAGAACAAAGGGGAAACTCCTCCAAAGATAGGGAACCCCTGAAAATACTTCTTCTAATTGGTAGAGAATGTCTTCCTTGAGTGGATTGAACTTGGTTGGGTGAAAATGAGTGACACACCTTGTTATTTATAGTTGACATTATGTTTCCTTGTTCACTTTAACCGGGGCCAACTTGCAAACTTAATATGGTTTGAATTGTCTTTTATGCATAATGATCATTGTTTATTATTATATTTTCTAAGGCCGACTTGGTGAGGACGCCTCACACAGCTACTACATCAAAAATTCCTGTTAGCCAGGGAAGAATCATCTTACTAGAAAACTGTGTATGGATATCATTTGTAAATAAAAATTGACTCTAACATCTCTATATCATAAGCAAGTTCTTCCAACATAGTATTAGTCCATCTAGAAGAGTCAATAACTCAACCCAGTCCATCGAGGAGTCAATATGCACCAAATCAACCCTGTCCATTGGGGAACCTACATGTAACAACTCAAATTATTCTATCAAGGAGTCAACAACTCAACCTAGTACATTGGTGGGTCCACATACACCAGCTCAATCCATTCCATTGGAGAGCCTACATGTAATATGCACTAGTATGCACCAATATGCACTAGTTATATGCAGTAGTCTCTCCAACCCATCACAGGCTGTCTTAGAGATCTTCCCACTCCATGTAAGAGTGACTAGAATAATGCACTAAATTTCTCCATCACATGACATGATTTCCAAGAGATCTCATTACTCGGTCATAGAGTGTCCAGGAGCATGTGTTGGTCTCTCCATCCCTTCACAGGATGTCCAAGAGATCTCCCACTCCATCATAAAGTGTTCAGGAGAATGCAGTGGCCTCTCCACCCCTTCACAAGGTGTCCAAGAGATATCCCCACTCTATCATAGAGTGTCTGAGAGAATGTTGTGGCCTATCCACCCCTTCACAGGGTGTTCTATAGATGTCCTCACTTCATCAAAGAGTGTTTGGGAGAATGTAATGGCCTCTCCACCCCTTCACAAGGTGTCTGAGAGATCTCCCCACAATGTCATAAAGTGTATGATACAATGCATTGGTCTCTCCACCCATTCACAAGGTGTCCAAGAGATCTCCCCACTCGATCACAAAGTGTCCAAGAGAATTTCACTGTAAAATCATCCTTCCCTCTCAGTGAGGGAGTTAACACGAGACTAATATCTCGACTCCATCACAGAGTTACCAGGAGAAGGTCGTCCCCTTTTTTAGTCATCTACAGACTATTCTCCCCACTCTATCATAGAGTGTTTGGGAGAATTCGCTGCCCCATTCGGACTCATATACCCTTAGCCAATTCACGTGAGTAATACTAGGATAATGTTTGCTTGATGTTGCATACATCCATCTTCCCAAATGACACATATGGAACCTGTGGGACAAATATTCATTTGCTTGGGTAATGTGGTATAGTGAGATCCATCATTGATGCACACCACCTCATAATCATTTCCATGCAACACATGTACACCAAATATTCCCTTTATAGAGAATCTACTATTTTGTTACATGAAGGAAATGTTTTGGGAAACACTATTTGCATTGGCTCTCAACCTTGATCTTTTTTAGGATTCGAGACATCGATATAGTATGAAATATTTTGATGCCTAGAATAAAAAATTAATGCCTTGGAAAATATTTAAATCCAAGTTTTGATTGTGTAACCTAAACAAGCTGATATTTGATCAAATCAAGGACATTATCTCAAATCTATGTTGACAAAGTGAGGCCCAAAGCTTCTAAATCTAGATTTAAATATTAGAAATGAATAATAGCCAAGACATTAAAGAAATATAAGCACAGAGACTCTTTTTTCATAAACCTATTTAGATGGTAAATTAAGTGATTTATGGAGGAATATACTCCTATTTTACAACGTGGTTACTCCCTACCTAGTTTTTTGAATCCACGACTAGCATGTTCGTATTCTTGGTATTCTTCTTGTGGTTCTATGGATTCACGTTAGGGTGTAGCTTCCAACACTTATATTTGGTGGGACTATCTATATTACAATGGTTGAAATGTTTATTTGGATCCTTGCATTGATTTGTAGTGGTTGTTGTGTTCTTATATTCCTCTCCTTTCCACTTTTTTTTTCTCCTTGGAAGCATATTGGTTGCCTTTCTTTTTTGAACCACTTGGTTGTCCTTTAGTCATACCCATATTGTCCATATATTTTGCTTACACACATGCCTCATTAATGTTCATGGATTTAAAGAGCATCACTTGCCTCCATAATTTGGGGTTCCTTACTCTTCATAATGAGTTTCTGGCCAGAGCCCAAGTACTTCCCACAGTTGAAGCAATCAGGGACTTATGTCCTCAAAGACTGTAGAGTTGTTTGAACTTAGTGTAAATTAGTAAATTTTAAGGCTTACTCAGCATCATGAACTGAGTTGGGTTAATTAGTTGGTATGGTGTATTTGTTTGCTTGTTTTTTCTGGTATTTGGTTGCTGCAATATGGTTTATGAATTCATCATGGTAGATTTTATGTCATTATGGTTGTGTATGCAAGCATAAATAAACAGAAATTGTGAACAAGTAGAATGATTAACCCTGAACGTTTGCTGGCCTAACTAGATGTCTACCTCACAGTGATATTCATCTTCAACCAAGAGAAGGTGCTAGGATCTCAACAAAATGGGACTAAGCCCATCCATAGATCCTCAGGTCACCTCCTGAATGCTAGGTTGGTCAACAGGGAGGATGCTTAGCGCCGTGAGAATCCCTCCTTCTCTACCCCCTCTACCTTCTAGGTCACCCGGTTTTAATAGTTTTGGAAAAATATCATGGAGTGCCTAGATCTATACAATCTTTCCCTTCTTCGTATCCCAAAATACCCCGGAGGGTGATGACTGGGTAGAGGAGGAAGGGGAAGCAATATCGTTGATTTTAGGTTGATTTTAGTTAGACTAGGTTCATTTTATTAATCCATAATGATTTACTTAACATTTACACATTGTTCATGAAATAAAATGCAGAAAATGAAAACAGGAAATGAAATTAACTTGTAGTGGTGGACAGAGGCATCTGGGCCACACTAACAGTCCTCTGAAACTAAAATCTATAGCCTATTAAATTCAAATTAAAGTTCTGTTTGACAAGCCACACATTTCTAACCAAATCTAGCGAGGGGGCCGCGAGATGTTTTTAGAAATGAGCGAGGGAGTCACACAAAATGTAGAAACAACCGCAACCTAAGTTTCTAGGCTGAAGTCGCACTTATTGGAAGATTAAGTGCGCCCTGGGCACACCTATTTTCCCATTAAGTGTGCCCAAGTCTCACCTTTTTCCCCGATAAGAGTGCCCTGCTCTGGATTGGGGTTTTTTGGTGAGACAGAGTCAGATCTGGCCGACAGTAACTGGTACTATGGTTAATCAGACTCATTTTTTCCTAGCAGAGGCTTCGATAGTACCTAAAACAAGAAATAAACTGAATCTAAGATGGATTTAACATGAAATTTTTGAAAACTAGGGTAAAATTGAAAACACTTGAAAAATTAAAATTTTGGCCCAGGGATCCTGTGGGATCGACCTAGTATGGTCACCAGTTCTGTAGCAAGGATTTCTCCCTACTATAGGGGACGGAATGGCTCCCTTCTGTCTATAGGACAGAAGGGTAGGTTCCTGCTAATGGTAAATGTAGAAAAATGAAACAGAACTGTAAACTAGGAGTAGAAAATAAAACAGAGCGTAAATAACAGTAAACTAAACTAAGGCTAAGCTAATGACAGAAATAAATAGCAGCAACATTGATGAACCCCTCTACAAACACGGGTTATGGTTCTGCCTTCAAAACCTGCAAAATAAACCTAAGCTACAATGGAAAAACCTGCAAAAAAACAATGGTTAGAAATCAAAGCAAACTAAATAACTAAGAAGCAAAACATGAAAGCACAAGTATACCTTCTCTAGTGGGAATGGGCCACCATGCCCTAGCTTGTGGAAGCCTCTCCCTTGGTTGGGGAGCAATGGCTCAAATGGAAATGGAGATGGAGGAGAGGGAGTGTGGGTGGTTTGAGAGGCAAAGGTCTCAAAGCATCCATGGGCAACATAACAATAGGCAATGGGAGAAGTGTTTTGAGAGTGACCCCCCACCCTCCTTTTATAGATTTTCCAAAGGGTTTTAAGGTTTTAAGCCCTTGGTCGGGACCTTAGACCCTTTTTTGGATTTTAGCCCCTTCCGCCCTAACCTTATCCCCTTTTAGGGTTTTAGCCCCTTTTTTAGGGGTTTAGCTCCTAGGAGGCTATTTTGGGCTCCTTTTTGGGGTTTTTATCCCTTTTTCTTCATCCTTAGGATATTTTGAGGGTGTGGGGGTTTAATGGAGGGTCTAATGGAGTGATACGAGGATTGTGAGATGGTGTCCTTGGGTGGTGTAGGCTGTTGAGAGCTAAGTGGGGGATTTTGGGGTTAACACCCTTAAATTACATTAATTGGAGGGTAGATATTTAGATAGCCTTGCGTAATAAAGGCATGTATAGGATGACAATGGGGAGAGAATTTGATCCCTAGCATATGTTGAGAAATCCAAGTTTCTAAAGGAAGGAAGTATGGGATAAGATTGAACCTTTGTTTGGAAAACAATATGAGATAAAGGCCATATTATGGAGAATGAGCTGATTTCACTCCAACCCAACAACTTTGATACAATTCAATGGTTCTTCTTGAAATACAAAGACCTAGTCTTTCATTGCAAGCAATGTGGGATGGAGAGGAAGGATGAGCAACTTGTGCTGTCAATTCTGAGAAAGCTTGGCTCATAATTCCCAACCTTTGTATCCACATTCCACTCTGGAAGACTATCCATCCCAAATTGAAAAATGCCTTCTCTAGATGCATTTGTAGAGTCATTAATCTAGGAGCAAGACAAATTGATTCATATCGGAGTGCTCAATGCCTCCAAGAATTAGGCCCTCTTAGCTAGAGACTCTAGGAATGCAACAACAAAAGGGAATCAAAGAGGAAAGGAGAATAAAAAAATTTATTTGAAGCCAAACAAGTTAAACCCTTCCAATTGAGCATCTGGTTTAAACAAGAGCAATAATAAAGAGTTTGAAAAATCTAAATTCTCCTACTATATGAGAGGATTTCATCCAGAAAGTCATTGTATGAAGAAGACCATTGATAAAATACCAAAAATCCTTGAGCAACACAATATTTCCCTCCCTGAAGGCGCAAGGATGGCTGACTCTAGAGAAAAGTATGAGTATCATGATGAGAGATGTTTTTATCACTCAAATTTTATCCTTGGTTGCAGAAGGATAAGTCCAAGGTAACCACAAAACCAATCTTTAGGAGGAAAGATGGCTTCTTTCCTACCAAAGAGGGATCTCTCAATAAATAAACACAAAGGCCAGAAATATCTTTAAAGAAACAATTTTAAGGATTGTATGGCTAAAATAAGTGGCTAGCATTGGGCATGGAATCGAAATCACAAGTCAAATGATAGTGCTTTGCTAAACAATTTCTTCACAGAGGCAGGATAATTACTCTTTTACAGTTAGTTCATGGGTGCATCCATGGAGGTGGGTTACAATTTTTGGCAAGGAAATTTCAGAAAAAAAGCAAAAAACGCACCCTCGATCGAGGTCTTGATACCTCGATTGAGGGTGTAACAAGCACTCGATCAAGTTTTTATGAAACCCTCGATCGAGCTTTTGATAAACCCTCGATCGAGGTCTCAGTAGCTCGATCGAGAGTTTAGATATAGATCAAACGAGGGTTAAATAAAACCTCAATCGAGCACCTGACCTTGATCGAGGTAACGACCTCGATCAAGCTCCAAACCTTAATCAAGGTTCCTCTTTAAAAAAAATTATAAAAAGGCTGCGAGAATCTGTGGCCATTTTTCATTTTCTCCACATAGTAACACCTCTATCAAGCAACCAGACAGAGACCTCGACCGAGTTGCAGCAATCTCAACCGAGCTATTGCGCAAGCCACACCCAACCCTGCCATTCACCACGATGTTGAAGCACAGAGGTAACTAACACCCAAACCTTGTTTTCTGAAATTTAAATGAAATTTTACTTTTTTTTTAGTTTTAAAATGTTAGGTTGAAATTGAAAAAAACCATTCTTATATATTTTTTTAGGGTTTTTTTGTCTAATAGGTTTGAAATGTGTGACGGGAAGCAGAAATGCTACCATATTTTTATAAAATCGTAATTGAAATTTGTTATTTATTTAAATTTTTTTTTTTTGTTTTATATATAGTTTGTCAACCGATAGCGTTTATGTTGTCGGTTTAATTTTTAAATGTGTTCATGGAAAACATAAATGTTGCCCAAATTTTTTCAATCCTCCGAGAATACACGGAGGATTGAAAAAAATTCAAATTTGTTAGATTTAAAATTAAATTTTATAGTTTGTATAAATATTTCTATCAATTGGCAACGTTTATACTACCGGTTTAATTTTGAAATGTTTGTGGAGCAAGCAGAAATGATGCCCAATTTTTTTCAATCCTCTGAGAATACACGGAGGATTGAAAAAAATCCAAACCCTAGACGCGAGACAATCATGAACCTTACACCTGCGGAGGCATTTATCTAAACAACCCATATATTTTACTTTATATATATATTATAATTAAAATATTATATTAATTCATATTTATATTTCGTATAAATATTTTTTTGCATAATAAAATATTAAATGTATGTCTTGACTTAGTTGATATATTTTGATTTTAGTTTACTGAAAAGTGTACTTATGTATTTTTGTTTTCTTAGGCTCAAACGTATTATGAAAATGTGGATTTTTGTTTTTGGAAGGAAAAAAATATTAATAAATAAGTGTGTAAATTTGAAAAAAATCAAATTAAAAAATTAATAGAAATTCATGATTTAAATTTTTTTTTTTAAATATCAAATTAAAAAATTAATAGATATCCATAATTTAAGATAAAATTATATTTTTTATATTTTTTGGAAAAAATATATAGATTTATATTCAACATTTTGAAAATTATAATAAATTTAGAATATTTTAAAATAATAGTAAATTATATCACTGATAAAATATATAAATTTATATATTAAACTATGAAAACTAGAATTGTAATCTAATTTTTAAAAAGTGATGAAATAATTAATTAAATACATAAGTTGTGACTTTAAATTATAAAAATTTTGAAATTATAATTATTTATAAAGTTGAAATGAAATAATTAACCTACTATATTAATTAGAGTATAAGTTTTCATTTGTAAAGATAAAGTTAATGATATAATTATAATTTTACAAATTAATTTAAAAATATAATTATATTTTTAAAATGTATATGAATTAATTTACATAATTATATTTTTAAAAATTAGTTTAAAATTATATATTTTTTAAATGTTTATGAAAGAGTTAATGAAATATATAATTTTAAATTTTAAATTTTAGAAAATTAAATTAATATTTTAAAGATTTTTTAAATAAAATGAAAGTATTATTAAAATATATAAGTTTTGATTTGAACTTATAGAGAAGTGGAACTATATCTTATTGTTTTAAGGAAACTCAAATCTAAGTAATGTGGCTTTTCTTGTTTTTCAACGGAAAAATAAAATATAAATAAAACATGAAACTTGTTATTCAAGTGTGAATTAAAGTTACTTAGGACAATATCATAGAATCTCTAGCCTCTTGTAACAAACATACGTTCCACCAACAACAATCCAAAAGCAACCAACATTCCTTATGTAGGCCAAAACAAGACTATAGCACCTGGCATGACTGACTTGTACCTAGTGGAAAAAAATCGAAATAGGTAGACATGTTTACATCTTTTTGGAATATCCTTGATGAAATGGTTGACTTGTACCTAGTGGAAAAAAATGATATCGACATAAATTATGTGTATAGGTAAATTTTAAAAAAAATTGAAATGAAAAGTTAGTGACTGTTACTGGATTGGGATGAAAAGTTAGAGCTTCGAACTAAGCGAAAACCATGTGAGTTCCAAGAACACTTTTTCATTCACACACATCGCATGAATGATCAAGCTCAACTATCTGTGAAAAAAACCTTTGCATGTGTCTTTTCCTTATGGATTGTGCTCACACTCATGACACTTCTCCCATTATTAATGTGCACCATGTGATGATATATTAATCATCTCAAATCTACATCTTTACTATTGACATATTTATCATCTATCTTATATTGTATGATGACTGCATTTATTATGCCTTATTTCGTGCAGATGCATCTCTACAACGGGGTTCTTCGGTTCACTGAAGGTAGAGCACTGGCGGATCTATGGCCATTCCTCACCCCAGAGGTCGACAGAGGACTCGTAATTATACAATTGCACGTGATGTACTATTTGTTGCTAGTTAAACATAACATTAAATTGTTCCACATGTGTATTTAATCATCAACTTACAGTATGTCTATTTTCATAGGTTCTCCTAGGCATTCTACGCCGACACACGCTCCTGCTGGGGAGACAAGCAGCAGCCACTCTATGCATGTGAGCAGTGAGGAGGATATTGTTGGTGTCGATGGGGAGGTTCCCCACGAGACAGGTACATTAAATGCATATATATTTTTCTTTCAGTTATCAGTGCCTTTAATTTATATTGATTTCAAATTCACCTACAGTTGATGTATGTATTTTGACTAACATTTATGTTTTCATCTAATTTTCAGGTGCTGCACAACAGGGCCTCAACCCTCCTAAGGAATCACCATGGGAGGATGAGATCACACGTATCATGCCACAAGACATTACCAGTCAGCGTGACTGTTTACAGATTAACATCCGCTCTATTTCATACCACTCTCACACATCACATTCGATGTGTATGATGTTAGAGGTAGTAGACAATCTACTGAAGGTCTACAGGTCCATCAAACCATTGAGTTCTCTTTGGGCCACTACATGTCAGAGAAGAAGGGCCACAGTGATGGGTCCTGATAACTTGGCCATGGTGAGAGATGCAACAATTTCCCATGATGTGAAGGGGACATTATTTGATATCCCTCTTGACCACATCGCTAGTCAACCTCTTAGACTCAAGGAGTTTAAGATAGAGGATGCAGCACCTTATGTATATGACAGGTTTATTGGAGTGTGAGGCATGTTTCCCCACCATATCCAAGTCCCACTATACTTTGGAAAACATATATATGCAGAGTTTGTCCTAGACATGCACCTAGATTACACCAGCACACCCTCGAGCTTCTATGGTACTGGTGGGGGACACATGAATGTGTGTCCCGGGGCTAGGAGAGACCCTGGAGCTTAGCTAGAGCTAGAGCCTTTGGTAGGTCACCCAAGTAGGACCGTACTTAGTACAGATGATGTAGTTGAGTCATCTCAGCTAGTGATTAAGGGGCATAGTGCATTAGCAGAGGTGACACGCATGACAATGCATGGTACCATGATGGTTGTGCAAGTAGAGAGACGCAGAGAACCCACTGCACCTGCAGAGCCTGATTTACAGTGGGTGGCCAATGATTTTTTCAACATCCTTGATCACGAAATTATGCTGCAGTATGTTATCATGGCCCGCGATACATATTTTGGACTGCATCATAGATGCAGGCCTCGACCAATGGGACATGTATATCTTTATTGACATCATTTGAATGTCGTCATTTGATTGTCATCATTGTAATGTATCCTCAAATGAATCATTTTTTTAACTAATACTTTTCTTTGTGTTAGACCTCCATGCAGGAGCCCAGTTTCATGGAGGTCCTTTTTGGCAGTGATGCATTTGTTTGAGGTCCCACTATAGTTCCACCTGCCCAGGTTGATGAGGTATGTGTTAACTGTCATCCTAAATTTGAATTTCTAAATGAGTCAATTGTTGAACGTGTAATATTTTGGTTTGTTGTAACTTTCGTCATTTATCTTGTTCATATTGTATAGGATAGAGGCAAGCATAATTACACAGGATTCTACATAGCCCTGCTCGAGTCCTACTCATGGAACACCAATCAACAAGGTACTAGTTATTTATGTTCGAATTGTTTCATATTTATGTTCATATTATAATTTACATGTTCAAATTATTCACCTCAAGTTCAAATTGTAATTCATTAATATAACTATTTTCATGTCATGGAAATAGACATAGACACAGGAAGCTGCAAATGAGGGCGTTGAATCCTCCATGATGTTTATGGATGAGTGGGTTGCCACTCATCAGCTGGGTCCCGATGAAGGCTCGTCTTGGAAGATACCCATCCTCCCAAACCTGACACTCAACTCGAGTGAGGCGAGTTAATAGATATGTTTCATATATATATATTTATTTTTTTGTCACATTCTACATGTACTTTAAATATGTTTTATGTAACTAACTTGCAGAGTTCGTGGTTTTAACTTCTGCAATTCTCAAACCTAGACAATTTTCTTCGTGATGTGCATGAGGAAGGCCAGGGGCATAGTGCAGCTGGCGGTAGTGGCCATGATGGTCGATCTCTCGATCAATGGCGTAGGAGTGATTTGTAGACTGTTATTTGTGGACGTTATTATTTTGGACTTTATTATTTTGTACTTTATGATTATCGATATATATATATATATATCTATATATATATATATATATATATGGACTTTTTTTTGAACATGATGGTCTATTAAATGTTTTAATTATTTGCAGTTATAGTTTAAATTTATTTATGTTTTACAACCTTAATGTTATTTAACAATCACTAATGTTTTACAATCTTATGAAATTGTACAATTTTCCAATTTAATAAATTACAAGTTTACAAAATTTACAATGCTTACAAAGTTTACAAGTTTACATGTTTGCAAAATTGTCAATCGAATGCAACTTACAATTCTTAACATAACTTATAATTAAAATGTTACAAAATTTACAACTTTATAATGTAATATTTACTAGGTGAAAATGGAGATTCCATAAACATGGTCTTAGGACATTGTTGGTATTCCTAGGTATATGTGTTCATGTACATAGAGTATATGTAAATGCACATACTCTCGTATATAAGTTTACAAAAATTACATGTAAATAAAAATGATATATATTTCAGAAGAAATTTTGATTTGCTGTATTTCAAAAGCATGTCAATTATGTCAGTGTATCAAAAGTGGCATATAACTTTCATTCATCCAGCCAAGATATATATTCAGGCATGAAATATCTGTAAATAATAGTCACCTTGTCTTCTCACTTTTTCAAAAACATGGCCCATCACAACTAGGTCACCAACTTCGTACGTGAACTCTCCATCGACATAGGGCCACACCAATATGTTTTTTATTTGTGTACACTACATCAAAATGTATGCCACATGCTCATCATTTCCTAGTGGTGCAATTACAACAAATACATCACCTGCATCAATATTTTCAAATATTAAACAAATCTTAAATATATATATATATGCATGTGTACAAGACTAGAGGTTTAAACATTCAATCAACTATCATGTACCTTTGTTAACCAAATCATAAACCCAATCATGATCTAATTAAACCACTGCCTCGTTAGTGTACATCTCTTGCCACGTCGGAATTGGATGTGGCCCCTTTGGATTAAGAGGGACATATTTCCATTGTTTGACATATGCATAGTTCATGCAATGATCAAGCCCCAGTCCATTGGTGTTAATGCAGAACTCATAGAAACACGCATACTTCCTCGTTTCAATGGAAAATATGTCTCCCATGTATTTAATACGAACTCAATGTAGTTCTCTCTTACCAAGTATGGTCTCACAACACCATGGCATGGATCTATTCACATCGCCAAGGGAAACATCCCAAGAAAACATGCATCAAATAAAAAACGTCATATATATATAATACAAACACATTTACTAAATTCCAATTAAGTTGTTGTTCCTACCTGTGCACCGGCCTTGCTTGTTCATGACCTTGGTGACCCAAATTTTTTGTACACCAATCAACTACTTATACTAAGCACTTGATTTGAGATGCACTATGACTCATTTGGTATCTCCGAAGTGCTCATTTCATGCATGTACCTACGCCATCATGTTCACCCTTTCTGTGCCCTTATTCAAAAAAGCTCCAGGTGTGTCGAATACATGTATTTTTATGAAGATGACTCAACCAATAAAAGGAACGTGCCGATTTGAAATTCCCTGCACACCCATCTGACCAAATCCATTGTTCTATAAATGACACCCCATTCTTTTTTAATGAATCATAAATCAACCCAAAGCAATGTTGAACAAACAACGTGTCATGATCACAATCCATTAGAGAAAATTTGAGGTCTAAAATGGGCCTCCTAAGGAAAATAATAAAATAATATTTATTAAATTTAGAAGAAGAAAGAACAAAACTACTTTTTTTGTTCATATTTTCGACATATCTCCCCATGTTTTTACTCAAATTTCGATCGGGAATGTCATCATCATGTTTTCTCAGGTATTCCTTGTTTTTGGGGTAGCAGGGTCCATCAAAAGTTTGCAGTGTGGGTGCTAGTTGGATGCATAATTTAATTCCGCATCCAACGAGCTCTCCCGATCGAAATTTGAGTTAAAACACGGGGAGATATGTCGAGAATACAAACAAAAAAGTAGTTTTTTTTATGACAAATACATAAATTCAACCATTATGGTTGACTCATTTTATTGAAATTCTATTGGTTCTTGAATTCAAACTCACAATAATTTATTGTTGGTGTGTTTTCTTATAAGGCCCATTTTAGACCCCAAAATTCCTCTAATGATCACTAACATAAAAATGGTATTCCTTGATCACATCGCGTGACTGAGGAATGCTATCCCTACCATCAATTCTAGCCTGAGCATGTCTATACAGTACATGTATGAAGATGGAAACCTAGACAAAGTGATAATACTCACTTTTTATCTCTCTCTGAGGAGCAAATGTGTAATTCTCATCAAATTCTAACACTGATAGGATTGTTCCTAGCTTAAAAACCTCACGAGAATGCTTAAATTCTAAAGCTTGCCACCTAGACCTATGGGAGTGTTTAATGTATTTGTAAATATGACTTTGAAACTTGTCCATGAAATATGAAATAGGAATAGCATCATCGATAAAGTCGATCCTCTTAGATGAAACATGTGAAGAATATGATGGGTTCATGGAGACATACTCATATCTCTTCCACTTAACTGTGATATCTGACAATACAAGGTGTGTTGGATCGATAGGAAACTTCTTATGGAACAAAGACAAATCACCACATTCATGGCATCTTCTCCCACCTACACACCTTTTAATGAAAAACACATTTTTAGGATCCTTATTGCATAGTATCATAGAAATAAAATCCTGCACTGTGGGATGAGCTGGTTCACCATTCCAATGTTTTTTTGCAAAAATCCACAAATGTGTCATACTATAACTGGAATTCAACATGGTATCGGCAACAACAAGTGTCCCGAATCGTATTTGGCCTAATATACCACGGTTTCAACTTACTGAACATGGTAAATGAGATATGGACATTGGGATTTGATTTTTTGAATTCCTTGAACAAAGCAACTCCTGTCATCTCCATAGCATGCTTGCAATTCTCCTTATAAATGCCTCTGCCAGAACGTTGTCATGGGACATGTTTTCGATCTGTTATAGCACAAGAATGGTTGTCCCAATACTCTATCACCTTCTCTCTGATTCCCTCTTCCATCCTGTCTTTATATGCTTCTCTACATATAAGATCCCAACAAGCAGCTTCATCGTTTTCATCTATCTTTACCCTAAATTTAGTGTATTTGTGTAGTGTTTTTCTTGAAACGTGGAGCATCTTTGACATTGTTGCGACCATTCGATTTATTGAGGTGCTTCGTGCCACAATAGCAGTTGTAATTTCCCTACGACCAACGCTGATATTATTTTTTCTTGACTTTCTAAATGAAGATAGTGCAGTTGTTACATTCTCACATGCATTTTTATTTTTAACATCCTTAAAACCCAACAACTTTGTGGCACGTTTCAATTTTTTGTGTTTTATCAATCCATGTAGGATTTGAGCTTGTGTAATCATTGATTATTGTTCAAAGTACAACTTTATTATGTTACTAACATGCTCTCTGATTGTCCGATTGGGAGTCGAGTTCCTGAAATCTTCTTAAGTGGCATCATCCAACCCTCTTAAACAATTAGCAACCATTCCAACGTCATTGAAGCTCCCAATTACTCTTGAGAAAGCAGAGGGTGCACGATTCTGTGATGGCTGGCCAAGATCTAGCAATAAATAAATACAAACTCAAAAATAAATACAAGATCAAGAATAAATACAAATAAATGCAAGCTCAAGAATAAAATTTTATTTTACTTATCATATTGTCATTATTAGTTTAAAAATTAGCAAATAAATTATACAAGGTTGAATAACATTTTATTTTAGTTATCATATTATCATTGTTTGTTAGGAATCCAAATCAGAGTCAGAGGCCATGTGTCTCTCATAAGGTGAGGAGTGTTTTCGACGAGGGTTTGACAGTGATGGTCCAAAGAACCAAAGTGAGGGGATCACCCCCTAAAGCGAGAGGAAGAACGTGGTGGAGCAATGAAGGTTGTAGTAGTAACTAGAGATGAATATGGACCCCGGTTTAAATCAGATTTAATGGTTCAAAGGTAGTCACTTGGCCACCAATGCTGTCTCAGGATTGAGTATTGGGGCAATACCCCTCACTTCATAGTGTAGGTAAAACTGCTAACCGCTTGGCCACAAACGACATCTATTTGGTTTTCCTCACAGGTGGAAATATAGTCAATCTGGTAGGGGTCATTGCTCTTTTCCATTGGCAGGTCCTTTCAATGGCCAGCTACTTCAGGGTTCCTGTGGTACTCCTCATAATGAGTTTTAGGGAAAATCCCAAGTACTTCCCACAGTTGTTGTGGATGAGACTTATGTGATGAAGACAGATCCAAGGAGTACATTAAATTATTGGACCTGTGGGTTATGGGCCCATATTTATTCTCACTCCATCTCAAACATTATAGTAAATTCAAACAATACACAACGCTATCGAAATTGCTCCAACTATAGGAATGTTGTATTCTTGTCACTCTATAAACTATCAAATTACAAGGCTATAACTCAGTCATTGATACTTCAAATAGTCGAACCAACACATTCAGTAATCTCGGATCTAGAACACATGAGCATAAACAATTGTTGCATAATTAAATACAAATCACATCATGAATACTCTTAACCAGAGAATGTAAACTCTATTTAATACTCCAAATTTTTACATTCACATGATCACAACATTTTGGCTGCCTGATCTACATTTTTTTGGCCCCCTAAATATGCATACGGGCTTACAATTTAAACATCAATCTAACCCTAACTAAATCCATAGAATTCACAACTAGTAACTAATACATCGGTCTCACGTCTTCATAAAGATCTTGATTTCATGCTCTAGATAATCAGTTTTGAACCAACAAATAACAAATTTCCTCATCTTTTGATAGTTGTGCCTTCCAAAAACTTATTTTTGATGATTTCTCGGGGGTGGGTTGATGCTCCTGCATCAGTATTTCCCAAACCGTATGTTATTAAGTCAATTAGGTTATTAAGTAAAATAGGTTACTCTACCTTACTATCCCATTGACGTAAGGCCGGTGCTTCTACATGTTAATGTGATGGTAATTGTAATGTCATTGTAATGTCATTGTAATGTCATTGTAATTGTAATTGTTGATTTTTTTTAGATCATCATTGTCATCAATGCTTAAATCCATATGATTCCTAGTCATTTGTACATGATTGTAATGTAATGTAATTGTAATTGTAATGTGATTGTAATTGTAATTGTAATGTAATTATGATCATTATCATAATGTAATGTAAAATTGTAAATTGAACACTATGAAAATGTTCATATGAATATGAAATTAAAATCATATTAAAATCGATTAAAGGAGAGATAAGGCTATAGAAAAGATGAAAAAAATAAGTGCAATGTTAAGAGGAGAATATGAAAGTCAACCTATGATGGTGCAATCAACTCCCATTGAGAACAATCTTTGTAATTTTTAACATAAAAATTATATATATGTCAGTCTATATTATCGAATTATAATTCATTTACATGTGAGGCTATATCATCAAATTATAAAATTCATTTGTATGTGAGTTTATGTGAGGCTAATGGATATATATGCCATATTCATTTAGAACTAGATATTATGCTAGAATATTATGCACTATATAATTATATATATTCATCAACCATTCTCTAATTTCATTGGAAAACTAGAACTACTCATACTATAATACACTTACAAGTTGTATATATGTAATTTTTTTTGCCATAGGGAAAAAAAGCTGAAAACTTTATTAAATACCAAAATGGTCTATACAATGGTCTGTATGCTTTCACATACTGTTGTATATACATCCAGAGAACTAAAACTATCACTATTCCATAAGGAACCACCTGTGTAGGAGCATCTCAGCAACGAGATATTTTGTCAAAACGAAAACTAGAAAGTGCATACTGTAACTGTTGTCATAACAGCCCATGGTGGAAAAAATATACAGTTTCTAAAAAATGAAGTTTGGCCTGAAGCCCCTGATGAAGCTATAAACATGTGTCTGTCCATAGAAATAAAAAGAGATAAAAACATCCTGAGTCCATGCATTCAGATTTGTAGGAAGGGATTCTGCAAAGGGTCTATGATAGAATTCGTAGACTTCCCCATCCTTGTGTTCAAAAAACTTCCATGTACCAAAATCCATCGCCACACCAGCTTTCGAGACTCGTTCTGTTACTGTATTTTGCTCCCTGTAGACATGGCGGCATGAAATGTGGTCAAAAGATGTCAAGAGTCTGTTTACTTATTCAAATAGTATTTTGATTGCAAGAGTTCTAAATTGCTATACTTTATTCACCCAATTGATAATGATAAGTGAGTCACCAAAAATATGAAGGTGTCTGCATCCCTTTTCTAATGCAAACTAAAGAAGTAGTTTTAGATACGAGAGTTCTGCAAAGTTGTTTGTGCCTTCCCATAGGCCCATTTGAAAATGAAAAAATTGTTGTTGAGATAGGTGAAGAATAGCCCCCCCACCCCAACAGGCAAGGTTTTGTGAAGCTCCATCAAAAAATCCCCAGGGCAAGGTGTAGTCTATTTGTTATGCTAAGATTATTCTGACTGAGGGAGCATCCTTTGTTTGAGGGGAGAAAGAGAGGATATCTAGACCTTGAGAGGCAATATATTCTGGTGAGGATGATTTGTTTTGGAATATTGATTGATTGTGGGAAATTCATACCCCCCAAATGTGAATGAGTGGAAGAGCTTGTAGGTGGGCTAATTGCGGAGTGTTAAGCCAAGTCTTCCAAGCCTCCTCCAGAGAGGGCCCGAACCAAGAAAACCTATGATTTTCCTTTCCTTGCGAATGCTGCCAAACCTGGGTTGAAAAAGGACAGTTTAGGAAGAGATGATTAGTTATTTCCTCATCATTTTTTCATAATGAACAGCCTAGGCCTTCTAAAGATCTTTTCTTCATTCTGTCCCAAGTCATGGTTTTTTTGTCCAGGGTGCACCACATGAAAATTTTTTCCTTTAGGGGGAATTTATGCTTCCAAATTCCAGCCTGCCACCATTTGGTCTCAATTGGAAAGGAGACCATGCACCACTATTTATACCCTAATTTTGGTGTGTACACTCCGTGTGGAGCATGTTCCCATACTAGCTCGTCCTCCTTAACTATGAGTCTGATATGAGCTAATCGAAGTACTAAAATATATCAATTCCAACATAGATTCCACTGAGGGGGTAAGCCAAGTTCTTGGAAGCCTAACCAACCTTGCTGCCAAATTTTTGTGGTCACTGGATTAGAAATTTGATTTATGTGGAAAAGACCAATTTTTTGTAGGAACTGAACAAGCTGAGGGAGTATTAGATGGTTGAGCTGATTGTTTGGCCAAGGATCAAATCCTATCCTTACATTATTCCCATTTCCCACTTTCCAAGAGATACCATTTCGAATTAAAGGGAAAGCATCACATATTTCCTTCTAAATTATTGAGCCTATTCCAGGAGTGATGTTAACTGAGTTTCTGATCCAATCCCATAGGGGCACTGGACTTATATATTTGTGGTAAACCACCTTTGTCCACATGCTTGTGGTTGTAAGGAGCCTCCATCATGCTTTAGATTCCATTTCTTTGGAAAAGAGATTGATATTATTTAGCCCCCATCCCCCCACATTTTTTGGTCGGGCTATCTAATCCCATTTTACCCAAGGAAGGACAAGTTGTTCTTTCCTCCCAAACCAGAGGAAGTTTGCACAAATTTTCTTGGTTTTCTCCAGTATGGCCTTTGGGATCCAGGAAAGAGGCATCCATTAGACCGAGATGGCCTCCAACACTTATTTGACCAGAACTAGTCTTCATGCTCTGGAAATCCATCTATTGCACCAATTTTTTATCCTCTTCTCCAATTTTGCTATCAACCAACTCTAGTCTTCTTTTTTATAGCAATTTGGCTTAAGCTTAAAACCAAGGTACTTTAGTCCACCATCCAACGGAGCAACTGCAAAGGGGAAAAGGTCTGAGAAGTGTCTCTCAGTGGCTTCTTATAGATTAAAACTAGTGAGAGTGGACTTCTGCTCACTTAGAATCATTCCTGTAGCCTTACAGAAAGTCTTCAGGACTTCCAAAATCTTTTCTGCTTCTCAAATGGCACCATTGCAAAAGAGGAGGATGTCATCCACAAAGAGAAGGTGATTGATACCGAGATGATTTGATAGCCTAATCCCTTCAATCTGACCCCTTCTCTTTGCATCCAATAAGGCTCTGCTGAGGCCTTCTGCGACTAGTAAGAAGAGAAGTGGCTGGATCATTCTTTATTTTTCCTCCTGGGTTGTTGTAGTAGGGCTTTCGCCCTTGCTACAGGAAGTAACGGCTCCCTTCTATCTAAAGGATGGAAGGGTAGGGTTCCTGTGAGGATGGAATGAAAAATAAATAAAACCTGCAAACAAAGATTAGGGCCAAGATGTAGGAACCCTACAAGAAACTGTTAGAAAACAAAAGAGCTGCAAACAATCAATGGAAACTTGCAGCAAAACATTAAGCAACAAACCTGCAAGCAAACTATGTCAGAAAACTACAACATAAAAGAAACAACTACAACTATGTCAGAAACATTTCTTGCATCTTCCTGCTGAGTGCATCAGCTGCCTTATTTTCCTTCCCTTTTATGTGCTTGATTTCAAAATCAAACTCACATAAAAATTCCAGCCATCTTGCTTGCCTAGAATTCAGAGTATGCTGATCAAACAAATACTTCAGTCCACAATGATCTATTTTGAGCTCAAATATCCTACCCATCAAGTAATTCCTCCACATCTTGAGAGCATGTACTATGGCTGCAAGCTCTAGATCATGAGTGGCATAGTTCTTCTCATGCTCCTTCAGCTTTCTTGACTCGTAACATATCACGTGGTTGTCCTGCATAAGGACTCCTCCAAGCCCTTGTCCGCATGCATCAGTACACATCACAAAATATTTCTCTGGATCTGCAACCTTCAATACTGGTGCACTAGTGAGAAGATTCTTCAACTACTGGAAGCTTTCTTCACACCTCGATGTCCATTTGAACTTCATCCCCTTCTTCTGCAAAGAAGTGATGGCATGTGCAACTTTGGAGAATCCCTCAATGAATCTCTTGTAGTATCCTGCAAGTCCCATGAAAGATCTTACATCTGTCACATTTCTTGGAGTAGGCCAATTCATAATGGCTTCAATCTTTTTAGGGTCCATAGATATACCCTCCTCTGAGATAATGTGACCCAAATACTGAATTCTATCTCTATAGAAGTCACACTTGCTTAGTTTCGCATACAATTGATGCTCCCTGAGCAAACTCAATGTCAATCTCAAATGCTTTTCATGCTCTTTCTCATTCTTAGAGTAAACAAGAATGTCATCAAGGAAAAAAAGAACAAAATTTTCCAAATACCTGTTGAAGACATTATTCATAAGGCACAGAAATGTAGCTGGTGCATTTGTGAGGCCAAATGGTACCACTACAAACTCATAATGCCCATACATTGTCCTGAAGGTTGTCTTATGAATGTATTCATCCTTGATTCTCACCTGATGATAACCAGACCTCAAGTCAATCTTGGAAAATACCCTTGCTCCTCTCATTTGATCAAAGAGGTCATCAATCCTAGGAAAAGGATATTTATTCTTCACGGTAACCTTGTTCAACTATCTGTAGTCAATACATAACCTGAGTGTACCATCTTTCTTCTTTACAAACAAGACCGGTGCTCCCCAAGGAGACACACTTGGTCGAATATACTTCTTTTACAACAACTCTTGCAATTGCATCTTCAATTCTAGCATCTCCGGTGTACTCATCATGTAGGGTGCCTTGGACACTGGTGCTGCTCCTGGCACAAGTTCAATTGTGAAGTCAATGTCCCTTTTTGGAGGAAGCCCTGGAATCTCATTAGGAAACACATCCCTGAATTCCTGTAACACCTGATAGTCCTCCAACCGAGGAGTTTCATCTCTCTTTTCCTCCAAAATCTAAGCTGCATACAATTGGAAACCCTTCCTACAGAACTTCTTTAACTGCATTGCTGAAACCTGCCTCACTGAAATCACCTTTGGAATGCCTTTCACAACTACTACTTTTCCTTCTTCATTCATGAATTCAAAAGTCTTATTGTAGCAATCAAGCTTCACCCTGTGAGCTTCTAACCAATCCATTTCAATGAGAACATCATAGGAACCAAGCAGTAGAACATTCAGATCTACACATGTGACCAAGCCATTCATGACCAATGGACATCTCTCTACCACTTCACTGACCTTCCTCTTAGTTCCAATGGCTAACTGAACTAACCAATACTTCCTATGCTTTACTTTCTTAAAAGCACAAATCTCCACTACTCTAGGAGTAATGTAACTATGAGTAGAACCAAGGTCAATTAAAATAGAAACAGATTGCTCAACAATCTTACCTGCTACTTCAACCACAGTTGACTGGTGATCTGCCTGGCGATCCTCCAGTGCTGCATAGATCCTAGGGACTGCCCTTGCTACTTGACCCACTGTTTCTGCTTCTTGAATGTTATAAGCTGGCCTTAGACTCTCATTCTCGAGTGGAAAATTCCTGCGCATGTGGGGTCCACCACATTTCCAACATTGAAGTGGCCCTCTATTCTGTTGTGGATCCTTAGGCTTTTCTCCTGCCGTTCCAACTGGTTTACTCGCAGCTTGAGATGGCTGCTTCTGCTGATTCCTGAAGTTAGAAGGTTTGAAACCTTTCTTCCTTTGGTCAAACTTCTCATTCTTCTTGTCCTTCCATTCCTTATGGTAATCTAGCTTACCTTTGCTTTGCTCATAGAAATACTTAGCCTTTATTATCGCTTCTTCAAGAGTTCTAGGTTCATAAAACTCAATTTGATCTTTGTAAGACTGAGGTAATCCACTCAAAAAACGTTGGACCTTTACTTTTTCATCTCTAATGTACCAGACATACCTCAACAGCTCTAAAAACTTATTTGCATACTCTTCCATGGTTTGTTGTCCCAACCTCAACTCATGGAACTCCTTAATCTTGTCATCATAATACCTGTCAGATAGGTATTTCTGCTTGAAATAATTCTTGAACTGTTTCCACTTTAGTTTCCTTTCACTGATCCTCTTTACCTGCTGTTAGCACCTGTATTGAACAAAAGCAATATAAGATCATGGGAGGGGATAAGATTGTGCTATTTAAATACTTTGGTTCAAAGATATGATACAAAGTTGACGTGATGGTCTAAAAGAGCAGCCAAGTTAACAAAAATCCTAGGCTGTGATCGAAAGAAGGAGCCAATCCATGGCTAATACTCCCTCCGTCTTTCAAAACATGTGAGGAAGATAGCAGAAGTTCGGGCTTTTAGCCGCCTGCACAAATCAAGGGTTACAAATTGATTCGGGGATGATCTACGGTTCATAACCAATCCGTCGGGAGAAAGTGCAAGTTAGTTAAAGAAATGGGAGTTGGTGGAATCACATATATTCCTCTCGATCCGACGGTGGAGGGATGGAATCGGATCACATCGGCAGTTGGGATTGATTTCGCAGCTGGAACCTGTGCGGTGGATAAACACCAGAGCTTCCAGCGGAAGGGATGCATGGAGGTAAATCCGACGGCCGAGGATTAAAGACAGCATGGATCGACGGCTATTTTGGTTTCCGGGAGATGAATATGCACGCGGGATAACCTTTGAGCCACCCGGCGAAACTCATTATATGCTGCCCGATCCAATGGTTGGAGATCGGAGGGTAATAGATCAACGGCTAACGATGATCCTGGAAGTCGAACTAGCACGGCGGATAATCCCAGAGTGCCCAGCGGAATTGGGTACGCGACTGAAGATCCGACGATGCGTAGTTGAAGGGATATCGCATCAACGGCTGGGAGCAATTCCGCTGATCAAAGTTGCTCGACGGATAAAGCAAAGGAGCCCAGCGGAATTGGATGGGCGCCACATGATCCAACGGCCCACCTATAAAGGGAGATCAGATCGACGGCTGTAGATGTTTCCGGGACCCAGAGTTGCACGGTAGATAAAGTCAGACGGCTTAGCGGAATGTGGGACGTGGCGTTTGATCCAACGGTGAGGGGTGGAAGTACGTCACATCGACGGTCACGAGCGACCCCGGAATGGAGACTTACACGGTGCTTAGCACCAAGATGCCCGGCGGAAAAGCACACGTGGTGTACGATCCGAAGGCCAGTAATTTGCACAGAAGAGATCAACGGTCGGAAATGAACCCAGAGGAGAAAGATGCACGGTTGTTAGAGATAAGTAGCGGTTACGGAAATAAATGCTTCCCACGTGTCTAATCGGGGGTATCCTATAAAGGAAAAATTGCCCTCTCCAGTGATTATTTTATTGCTTGGGACCCGGCGAAAAGGACCTGTCGATTTGGGCGCTTCCAGTTGTCAGCACCAGGCGCATTCCGAACACACGCCTCCACAGTGAGCCAGGTAGGACCTTAATCCTGTAATTCCTTTGCTCAATTATCATTATAAATTAAGAAATGGATCAACAGGGCGAAGCCTCTGTGTTTGGTCGGGTCCCGGATGAAAGAGAAGAATTCTTGGTAGATAGACACAAGGGTGTCTACGATCCTTTCTTGTCTACAGGAAGTGTGTCAGGCAGCAAAGAGAGGCTGTGGTATTGTTTCTCGCAATGGAATGACGTTCTGAATGTATGCAAGCCTTTTTGTACTTTTTGCCCTAGAGCAAACCCTCCACTTCCCTGAATTTGCCGAATGGTGCGCCGTAAATTATTCTCCCTCTCAGAGAGTCATTGTGAGTCGGTCAGCGTCGAAGATACTATGTAAAATTGATGCTTCGGCCATTAGGGAAAATCTTAGTTTACCCGAAAGTTACCCTATGAACCGTGAGTCTGTAAATGAGTCTGTCCTTGCCGAGTTTTTTAAAAGTTGCAACAATGACGCTTGCTCTCAATTCCTGTCAAGTATCCTAAAGGAAGGTCAGTCCCTTGAAGGCCTTACCTTGCCCTACCCCTTGCACATTTTTAGAACTGAAGTGCAGTGGGTAATGTCTTTAATTTGTCAAGTGTTAGGTCTAGATGATGATTGTCATATAGGTGATGTTATCCTTGGTTTCCTGCTAAAAGTAAATTCTTTAATCCCTTGAAGGCCTTACCTTGCCCTACCCCTTGCACATTTTTAGAACTGAAGTGCAGTGGGTAATGTCTTTAATTTGTCAAGTGTTAGGTCTAGATGATGATTGTCATATAGGTGATGTTATCCTTGGTTTCCTGCTAAAAGTAAATTCTTTAAGTCCCGAGTCCCAGTCAGTTCCTGTGCTTAATTTAGACGAATATCTGGCCGAAGCGATCCACCTCCAGTTGACTGAATTTCCCAAGGTCCAGTTTTTTAGGTTTCAAACACACCTACTTAACATGTTATTATGTTCTAATGTTACAGAATTGAAGTTCACAAGTACTCTATCCTCTTCTGATTTGCCAAAGCAAATCAACCTGATCGAATTTTCCAATTCGATCATGTCCGAAACATACAGGATGCTGTTTGATCAAGAATTGCCCCGGGTCCTTGATGAAATGAAATGTTTGATACAGTCTTCACCCGAGGGGCGGGTGGGAGACTGGTTTCTGTACATAGATTATACTGTTTTGAGAGTGTATGGATTTACAGGTCAGCCTTATAGGTTGCCTTCCTTTTTGACCCCAAGGATTTTTGCTCTAGAGTTTATGAGGCAAAGGTTGTTATCAAAGGAGGAGCATTTCGGTGCTTTCAGAAAATATTTGAATATTAAATTTCCATTTTTAGTCATCCCTTTCATTTTTAAAGGCAAAGGTGCCCTGGCATGTATAGAGAGATTGATGGAGAATATGGATTTCGTAAAGGATGTAAATATGAACTATGACCCCCACCAGATGATATCATTGAGAAAGCAAGCAAGCTATTGAAGGGTTAGCTGAAATGGCTAATTTGTTGCATTTCACTGACGAGTCCAAAACTAAGACAGAGACACATCCCGCATCTCGTTCAGAGATCCAAATTACAGAGGGTGTTAGTGTTGTGGTCAAGAGGAGTTTGGCAGAGGCCGAGAATATGGAAGTGGACGAAGACACGTCCCGTAAGAAGGCGAAGCTACTCGAAGGAGGTGATATGGTGGATGAAGACATGCCCAGTGTTTCCAAAAAGGTTGCCTTGGTCCCCATCAAGACCGTACAGGTCAGTTAGTTTTATTTTAAAGGTTCAGAAGGTGATGTTAACAGCCCAGAATCCGGTCCCTTGTTTAAATCAAAAGAAGAGCTCAAGACAAGCTACCTAGAAAAGAGGAAGCAATCCCTGGAGGAAACACTAAATCTGCTCCCTAAGGTAAGGAACCTGTACAGTTCTAAAACATCCCTATTTGCTGCTAGGGATGCTGAGAAAAATACTTTCAAAATGGCCATTGTGAATGATAAGAAAATGTCTCAGATAGAAATCCATCTAGACAAAATCAGTACTCCAGACAAGATTCAGTTGCATAAGCAAACCAGCGACATTCTATATTCAGACCTGTTGCAGGCCATGATGAGGATAAGTAAGTTGCAAGTGTTGGTAGGCAAGTTGGAAGTTCAACTGAAGCATGAAAAGGTCGAGAACAAAGCCAACGCCGTTCAAATCAGAAAAATGCAAACGGACATCGCTAGCTCTGACAGTACCCAGGCTGTCAAGAAGTTGTTAGAGGAGAAAGATAATGCTCTACAGGTCCTCAAGAAGAAACTAAAGATCCCCGATTCAGAACACATCCAATCGGTCGAACTGATGGCCTTGCAAGAAGAAAAGGATAAAATCCATCAGGAAATGATGGAATACAAAGGGAAGGTCATCGAGCTACAGGAGGAAAAATGCAGATGGGAGGTCGAAAGGGAGGAACTACTGTCCCAAATATCCGTGTTGAAAAAGGACGAAAATGAAGAGAAGGAAATCATGGAGGAGCCGATGAGTCAAACCCCCACTGATGAGGGTCTCTCCATTGTGAAAATAGGCAAACCACTGGATAACTTCTCTGCTGATGACCTGTTGGTGTCCATGTCCCAGGTAAGTTTAAAAGACGAGGAAATCCGAGAGTTGACGACTGAGAATGAAAAGGTAAAGGCCGAATTAATAAAAATAAGTGAAAGCAAAAGACGAATCTTGCAGCAAAAGAATCAATTGCAGAAGAAGCTCGGGGAGCTAAAGGAGAAATGCATTGGGAAGGTCCCCCTTCAAGGGGCAAAGCATATTATTTGGGATACCCTTACTATAGAGATTACTAAGTTCCGACATTACTTGAGTTTTATTGATGATTTGTGTACAGTGACAGAGTTGGATTAGCAAAAACTGAAGCTCGTGAATGAACACATGGCGAGAAGACCCCTCTCCACAGCCCAAAATACATTAAATTTCCTGAACTCACTATCGTACCAAAAGCTACACGACATGGGCATAAAAGACCGAATCTCAATAGTGCTGTCTGTGAAGAAGATCATCCAAAAGCACCAGTTGATGAAGACTGTCCAATACAAGTCCGATGAGTTGGTCGTGCAAGTCAAAGAGTTCAGACAGGAGTTTAGAGAGTTGTTCGAAGACGGATTTCCCTCTTTCTGGGACGAAGAGGGTCGGTTGCGCTCACCGGAACATTATCATCAGCTGCTTGTTCGGGCTCGTATGGATCACTCGAAATTTAATAGCTTGGAAAAAAGCCTGTCAGGGAAAACTATTGTGGACATATTAGCGGAAGATTTCAAAGTCTTACAGAAGTTCACCGTCATCAGAGCCAGGTTACCCAAGAAAACTCATGAAACATATATGGAGCTCGAGGTGACCATCCGAGAGATGATGGAGTACGACACTCCAAGTTTGGAGCAGTGGAAAGCTGTCGAGAGGTTTGGGAAAACAAAGTATATCGTTCCCTCCTAAGAACAGGTGTCATGGTACCGAAGAGCTGATGGGACAAAGACATGGAGCTGACGGGACAAAGACATGGAGTTGATGGTGCAAAGACATGGAGCTGATGGTGCAAAGGCATGGAGCTGTTGAGCAAAGACGTGGAGCTGTTGAGGCAAAGACATGGAAGCTGTTAGGCCCAAGTTTGTTATTCAGTTGATTCATACTTTGTGATCGGTTAGGAATGGAATTGTAACAACTTCCTAGTGGTGTAGGATTTAGGTTACAAACTCTAATTTACGCCGGTCATTCTGTTATTGATCTGCTGGAGGCAGACTTATTGTTTGATCTATAAATTTGTATCTCTTTTATGAGATGTGGGTTGGAACCCATCAGATGAAGTAATTTGTGGAGAACATATCTGTCTTATTTTTTACCAAAATGAATGCATGAGAGTTCTTTTTCAGAGATTCATGTATCATTGACATTGCAGTCCGTGCTTTCTTTCTCTGTGATTTGTAATTTTCCCTGTGTAACGCTCCATTCTGTTTTTTCTGTCATATCTGGAACATAGTGTTTGATGTTTAGAATTCATATGATTATGCTCTATTCATCGTTTCAGGTATTATATGATCTTTTCTACTAAAGTTGACATGGAATTCGTCTTAGACGCTCTGTATTGATGGGTTGTTCCCTCATTTCTTCTATTTTCACCCTGACAAATGAAATGACTGCAATTATGTGATTATCTTACCTTTGAAAAATCCTGTGTATGCATTTTGGGAATATTTTTATATGTATATGACTCCGTTGCCCAATGGATATGTGATTGTTTCAACCAAGTAAATAAACCTTTAAATATTGTTACCATTTGGTCTTGCAATTTGTAAAGTTCATGTTGAGAGATCCCTCTCTGGGAGAGAATACCAATATCTTCCTAAAGTGGTTTTGCTGTTACCTCAGGGTGTACCTTTTACAACCTGGGTACATTCTGAGTGCTAACAAACTGGCGCCGTTGCCTGGGACCGAAGTGCATATCTGCCCCGGGAGAATGACAAAGATTAAAGGAGGTTCCTGTGGGCAAACAGGAATTTCAAAAAGAGAAGAAGGTTGTGTATTTGCCCTGGAGACTTCACTGTGAAATTGTCCTAGAATTCAAGAACGACATTCTAGCTTCAAGAAGACATACACGAGGTAACTCTGATACCGAAATCTTAAAAAGTTTTGAGAACCCAGAAAAGTTGTTTAGAAGAAAGAATAAAGAGCAGGAAGATTTTCCTTTGTTTGGCTCCTCATCATCACCAGATTCTCATACTGATACAGAAGGGGAAGTCAGTGCTGCACATGCCCTGTTGAGAACTAGATCCGAATTCGACCTCAAAGACCCTGAACTTGATCCTCATAAGGGGGAATCCTATTTGTTAGACTCCTTCTGGAGTGGCCTGCAACAGACCTCTAAAACCAAAACATCTGCCTCTGTGCATCCTCTAAGCACTTCAGTTCCTGTAAACCCACCCAGACCGATGGCCGCTAGGTTTGCCCCCTTGCGTTTGCCTGCTGTTTTACATGATCTTCCCCAAAATTATTCTCAGAGAATTTATTTGTTTGATGGGGAAGGTGATGTAACTGCAAAACAGCACGTTGCCAAGTTTGAAGACTTCATTGACCTGGAGGAAGTAGATTACCCTGATGTTACCATGAGGTTATTTGCCCAAAGTCTGTCTAGAGAGGAGAAAAATTGGTTTAAGGACCTTCCACAAGGGTCTATTGTAAATTTTCAGGCCTTTCAGAATGCATTTTTGGATAGGTGGGATGATAAACTGAATCCTCTGCAACTTTTGTCTCAGTATAATGGTCTCAAGAAAGGAGGTTTTGAGTCTGTTCATGAATTCTCAAGTAGATTCATGAGAGCTTATAACTCTATTCCAGAGGATATAAAGCCTTCTCCTGCAGCTGCTAAACTGCATTATGCTGGAGCTTTTGATAATGATTTTGCTTTTTCACTGCGGGAGAGGAAATCAGCAACCCTTGCTGCCATGTTTACTGATGCCCTAGAAGTGGAGGCTAACATGATGGCGAGTGGAAAGATGAAACACAGAGATGTGGATAGGAGGAGGAAAGAAGAAAATGTACCTTCTGCTTCATCTTCTGTTGCAGATGTTAAGTTTGACATAATGCTGAAGACTATGGAGAAGTTGATGGATAAGTTAACCATGGATGCTAGGCCTTTCAATAGAGAGCAAGGGGATCCCCAGATCAGGAATCCAAAATTCAGAAGACCAAATCCCCCTGTTCCCCCACAAAATAGACAAAGAGACCAGAGGAATCCAAGAAACCAAGAAGAACAGCCCATTCGCCCACCTTTCCCTGAAAATTATGTTGGCGAAGAAGATGATCCACCGGAAAATGAGATCCACCTGCTCGGGGAACAAGATTCAGAGATATATCTCACTAAAGAAGAACATAATATGTTTGCACAGGAAGATGCAAATTAAGAATTCGAAAATGAGTCATATCAGAGAGGTTATTTACATGCGATGGATGATGTTCAAAGGAAAATGAAGCTAAGGAACAGAGATGTTCCCATAAACAAAGGGAAGGCAAATCCAAATCAGCCTTCCTCTAGTTCCTTAAATGTAGAAAAAGGAAAAGAAACACAACAAGAGCCCTTTGTGAGTAGAGAAGTTCAGAATGATGTACAGAGGGATAAAGTAATAAAAAAGGCGACTCCGATTGAGGTAGAGAAGATTAGTGCTGGTTTTAACCTGCAAAACGAGCTGTCTAAACTGAAGATCTCTATTCCATTTAATGAGTTGTTGAGAAATACTGAATACAGAGATACTATTTCAAAAATGGTCAAAGACCAAGGTGAAGGGCAGGCCGACATTTTAAATTTGAATGATGATAATCCTGCCATATGATTTGGATCAAAAGCTGAGAATTTATAGGGTGAAGAGGTGCCTCCTTTCTACTTAAGTCTAAAGGTGCTCGACAAAGTGGTCCACAATGCCATGTTGGATTCTGGGGCGTCACATAATCTGATTCCCAAAGGAGTGGTAGAAATTTTAGGATTGGAGGTAACAAGGCCCTATAAATATCTGTACTCTTTTGATTCCAAGAAGGTAAAATTCCTGGGACTAATTAAGGACATGGTGGTAACCCTGAACAAACTGCCTTCTAAGACCATAGTCATGGATGTAGTAGTGGCAGACATCCCACCCAAATTTGGGGTATTGTTGTCAAGATATTGGACTTCCAAGTTGAAAGGAAGCTTGCAGATGGACATGTCATATGCTACCATCCCAGTTCCAGACGGGAGCAGAAGACTGTATAGAGAAAAGAGAACTCCTTATGTGGTTAGCAGTCAAGATAAGCCCGAAGGTCATCATATATATGATGTTGACACTTATTTGGGATCTTCCATCTTCTTTAATGATGCCGCCCCACATGATTTGGAAGCTGCATTGCAAAAGAAATCTGAAGAACAGGAGAAGTACGAGGTGAATAAAGAAAAAGAAGTTTTGGAACAGCAAGCTCTGGAAGCAAAACAGAAAAAAGAAGGCCAATGGATCATGTTTTTTGATGGATCTGTTGCGAACGTTGGTGCCGGGGCTGGTGTCTACATCATTTCTCCTATTCATGATTTCAAAGCTTTGTCATACAAATTACTATTTGAGTGCACTAACAATGTAGCAGAGTATGAGGCCCTGTTATTAGGGTTACATGCTTTGAAGGGTCTGGGGGCTCAGAGGGTCAAGATCTTGGGAGACTCCGAGTTGGTGATAAATCAAGTAAATGAGAGTTATCAAACTAAGCATCCTCGGATGAGGGCTTACAGAAATGAAGTATGGGATATGCTTGGCAACTTCTTTACAGAGTATATAATTCAGGTGGTTCCCAGGGTTGACAATATGGTGGTTGATTCCTTAGCAGTAGCCACTGGAAAATTTGAAACTCCAATGACCAGTCAAAAGGAATACCAGGTGGAGATTTTGAACAGACCTTCTATCCCTGACAATTACAAATACTGGCAGGTGTTCGAAGATGATATGTAGATCCGAAGATTTCTAGAGTTTTCAGGAGAGTTTGTGAATGCTCACGTTGAAAATGAAAATGGAAATGATAAGACCCCCGAAGAGGATGAAGAAATTGAGTCAGAAAAGGATGCTAAGAAGTTGAGGAGGACCTTGGGAGGTAAAGATATCGTCCATCTCAAAAACAATTTCATACCAAGAGGCCTGATCCCTTTAGAAAGACTCTTTGATCAAAATAATGTTGCCAAGAACCCCAAAGTGAAACCAGTTGGTGATGCAGTTGAAGATAAAAATATTGGCACTGAGGATAATCCTAGAATCATAAAACTATCCAAGAAGCTGACTGAAAGGGAGAAAAGGGAATATGTGGAGTTGATGAAAAGGTACACAGATGTGTTTGCCTGGAGTTATGAAGACCTCAAAGAATATGATACATCTATCATACAACACACTATTCCTATAAAGCCTGGAGAGAGGCCTTTTAAGCAGAAGCTCAGGAGGATCAACCCTAAATTGCTCCCTATCATTGAGAAGGAAATAAAGAATTTATTTGAGGCCAAGATTATTGTAACCCTCCGATTTTCTAAGTGGGTTGCAAATTTGGTCCCTGTCAGAAAAAAGAGTGGAGAGATAAGGCTGTGCATAGATTTTCGCAATTTGAATAAAGTCTCCATGAAAGATAACTATCCCCTACCCAAGATGGATCACATGCTGCAGCAAGTGGTGGGAGCTGAAAGGATTTCGATGCTGGATGGCTTCTCCGGGTATAACCAGATCAAGGTGTTACCAGAAGATCAGGAGAATACTGCCTTTACTACACCATGGGGCACTTTCATGTATGCAAAGATGCCTTTTGGTTTAATGAACATA
>LPNX010591388.1:486749-510426 GCA_001517045.1 Pseudotsuga menziesii | reverse complement strand
ATAGAGGTGATGGTTGATTTTGTAACTTCTCCATGGTATTCTGATATTGTATTTGTCCTCCGCAATCTGCAAGCACCAGAAGGATTAAGTAAGTCAAGATCAAGATCTGTGAAGTTGAAATCTGCCAAATTTTGTATCATAAATAAATACCTCTATTGGAAAGATCCTGGAGGGGTCCTGCTAAACTGTCTATTGGAGGATGAGGCCCAGCAAATTACAAGAGAATTTCACAGGGGAGACTGTGGAGGACATCATTCCTGGAAGGTGACAGCCAACAAAATCCTAAGAGCTGGTTATTATTGGCCTACATTGTTCTCAGATGTATATAAAGAAACCAGCAAATGTCATCAATGCCAAATTTTCGACGGTAAGAGAAAAGTATTACCTCTTCCTCTGAATCAGATAACAGTAGAGGCACCTTTCCAGTAATGGGGTTTAGATTTTATTGGAGAAATAAACCCCAATTCATCAGGTCAACACAGGTGGATTTTGACGGCTACAGATTATTTTACCAAATGGATAGAAGCAATTCCTACCAGGAGGGCCACTGAAAATGTAATCATGGAATTTCTTGAAGAGAATATACTGGCCCGATTTGGGTGTCCAAGAAGAATAGTGACAGACAATGCCGCTGCTTTCAAGTCCAGGAAGATGATAAATTTTTGTCATAAGTATCACATAAGCCTGAATCATTCGACAGCCTACTATCCTCAAGGAAATGGGTTGGCCGAATCTTCAAACAAAAGTCTGGTAAGGATCATCAAAAAGCTGTTGGAGGAGAACAAAAGATCCTGGCACACCAAACTCAAATATTCTCTATGGGCTGACAGGATTAGCACAAAAAGGGAAATTGGCATGTCTCCTTTCCAACTGGTATATGGAACTGAAGTGATCTTTCCAGCATCATTAGGGGTCCCAGTGATGAGATATTTCCAAGATCAGCAAGAAGAACCAAACCACATACAGCGGAGGATAAATCAGATCATTGAGCTAGATGAACGAAGATATAAGGCCTACAATAAAGTACAGTCACATCAAGAGAAAATGAAAAGTACTTTTGACAGAAGAGTCAAAGAAGAACAATTTCAGATCGATGACCAGGTTCTGAAGTGGGATGCCCCTAATGAAGAAAATCACGGGAAGTTTGACCCTATGTGGGTTGGACCTTATGTTATTGCTGGATATAGAGGGCAAAATGAATTCTTGCTGGAGTACACAAACGGGGTTCCTCTTGAGAGCAACCTTGTCAATGGGAGATATCTGAAGCATTACCTATCCTAGGGGAGGAAGGTAAAACTTGTATTATAGACTGTATATATTTGTTTTACCAGTCAACAAGTAGGGTAAGCTGAAGACATTTGGAGCTTGCAGTGAAAGCCCCAACGTCCAGGAGGCATATCATTCCTTTCTAAAAACATACATAAAAATGATATATGCACAAAAAATGAAAAATGGGTTTTTTGGAAATCATTATGCGAAGTGAAAAGGTAGGCACCTGGTCTACGAGTTCTTTGATACCTCGCAAGGAGGATATCATCCCCAGATGGAGCCAGCTGTTAGCACCTGTATTGAACAAAAGCAATATAAGATCATGGGAGGGGATAAGATTGTGCTGTTTAAATACTTTGGTTCAAAGATATGATACAAAGGTGACGTGATGGTCTAAAAGAGCAGCCAAGTTAACAAAAATCCTAGGCTGTGATCGAAAGAAGGAGCCAATCCATGGCTAATAATCCCTCCGCCTTTCAAAACATGCGAGGAAGATAGCAGAAGTTTGGGCTTTTAGCCGCCTGCACAAATCAAGGGTTACAAATTGATTCGGGGATGATCTGTGGTTCATAACCAATCTGCCGGGAGAAAGTGCAAGTTAGTTAAAGAAATGGGAGTTGGCGGAATCACATATATTCCTCTCGATCCGACAGTGGAGGGACGGAATCGGATCACATCGGCAGTTGGGATTGATTTCGCAGCCGAAACCTGCGCGGCGGATAAACACCAGAGCTTCCAGCGGAAGGGATGCATGGAGGTAAATCCGACGGCCGAGGATTAAAGACAGCATGGATCGACGGCTATTTTGGTTTCCGGGAGATGAACATGCACGCAGGATAACCTTTGAGCCACCCGGCGGAACTCATTATATGCTGCTCGATCCAACGGTTGGAGATTGGAGGGTAATAGATCAACGGCTAACGATGATCCCGGAAGTCGAAATAGCACGGTGGATAATCCCGGAGTGCCCAGCGGAATTGGGTACACAACTGAAGATCCGACGGTGCATAGTTGAAGGGATATCGCATCAACGGCTGGGAGCAATTCCGCTGATCAAATTTGCTTGACGGATAAAGCGAAGGAGCCCAACGGAATTGGATGGGCGCCACATGATCCAACGGCCCGCCTATAAAGGGAGATCAGATCGATGGCTGTAGATGTTTCCGGGACCGAGAGTTGCACGGTAGATAAAGTCAGACGGCTCAGCGGAATGTGGGACGTGGCGTTTGATCCAACGGTGAGGGGTGGAAGTACGTCACATCGACGGTCATGAGCGACCCTGGAATGGAGACTTACATGGTGCTTAGCGCCAAGATGCCCGACGGAAAAGCACACATGATGTACGATCCGAAGGCCAGGAATTTGCACAGAAGAGATCAACGGTCGGAAATGAACCCGGAGGAGAAAGATGCACGGCTGTTAAAGATAAGTAGCGGTTGCGGAAATAAATGCTTCCCACGTGTCTAATTGGGGGTGTCCTATAAAGGCAAAATTTACCTCTCCAGCGATTATTTTATTGCTTGGGACCCGGCGAAAAGGACCTGTCGATTTGGGCGCTTCCAGTTGTCAGCACCAGGCGTATTCCGAACACATGCCTCCACAGTGAGCCAGGTAGGACCTTAATCCTGTAATTCCTTCGCTCAATTATCATTATAAATTAAGAAATGGATCAACAAGACGAAGCCTCTGTGTCTAGTCGGGTCCCGGATGAAAGAGAAGAATTCTTGGTAGATAGACACAGGGGTGTCTGCGATCCTTTCTTGTCTATAGGAAGTGTGTCAGGCAGCAAAGAGAGGCTGTGGTCTTGTTTCCCGCAAGGGAATGACGTTCTGAATGTATGCAAGTCTTTTTTGTTCTTTTTTGCCCTGGAGCAAACCCTCCACTTCCCTGAATTTTCTGAATGGTGCGCCGTAAATTATTCTCCCTCTCAGAGAGTCATTGTGAGTCGGTCAGCGTCGAAGATACTATGTAAAATTGATGCTTCGGCCATTAGGGAAAATCTTAGTTTACCCGAAAGTTACCCTATGAATCGTGAGTCTGTAAATGAGTCTGTCCTTGCCGATTTTTTTAAAAGTTGCAACGATGACGCTCGCTCTTGATTCCTGTCAAGTATCCTAAAGGAAGGTCAGTCCCTTGAAGGCCTTATCTTGCCCTACCCCTTGCACATTTTTAGAACTGAAGTGCAGTGGGTAATGTCTTTAGTTTGTCAAGTGTTAGGTCTAGATGACGATTGTCATATAGGTGATGTTATCCTTGGTTTCCTGCTAAAAGTAAATTCTTTAAGTCCCGAGTCCGAGTCAGTTCCTGTGCTTAATTTAGACGAATATCTGGCTGAAGCGATCCACCTCCAATTGACTGAATTTCCCAAGGTCCAGTTTTTTAGGTTTCAAACACACCTGCTTAACATGTTATTATGTTCTAATGTTACAGAATTGAAGTTCACAAGTACTCTATCCTCTTCTGATTTGCCAAAGCAAATCAACCTGATCGAATTTGTCAATTCGATCATGTCCGAAACATACAGGATGTTGTTTGATCAAGAATTGCCCCGGGTCCTTGATGAAATGAAATGTTTGATGCAGTCTTCACCCGAGGGGCGGGTGGGAGACTGGTTTCTGTACAGAGATTATACTGTTTTGGGAGGGTATGGCTTTACAGGGCAGCCTTATAGGTTGCCTTCCTTTTTGACCCCAAGGATTTTTTCTCTAGAGTTTATGAGGCAAAGGTTGTTATCAGAGGAGGAGCATTTCGTTGCTTTCAGAAAATATTTGAATATTAAATTTCCATTTAAAGTCGGCCCTTTCATTTTTAAAGGCAAAGGTGCCCTGGCATGTATAGAGAGATTGATGGAGAATATTGATTTCGTAAAGGATGTAAATATGAACTATGACACCCACCAGGTGATATCATTGAGAAAGCAAGCAAACAAAAAAAAACCGTTTGAGCATCAATCTGTTGAAGGGTTAGCTGAAATGGCTAATTTTCTGTGTTTCACTGACGAGTCCAAAACTGAGACAGAGACACATCCCGCATCTCGTTCAGAGATCCAAATTACAGAGGGTGTCAGTGTTGCGGTCAAGAGGAGTTTGGCAGAGGCCAAGAATATGGAAGTGGACGAAGAGACGTCCCGTAAGAAGGCGAAGCTGCTCGAAGGAGGTGATATGGTGGACGAAGAGATACCCAGTGTTTCCAAAAAGGTTGCCTTGGTCCCCATCAAGACCATACAGGTCAGTCAGTTTTCTTTTAAAGGTTCAGAAGGTGACGTTAACAGCCCAAAATCCGGTCCCTTGTTTAAATCAAAAGAAGAGCTCAAGACAAGCTACCTAGAAAAGAGGAAGCAATCCCTGGAGGAAACACGAAATCTGCTCCCTAAGGTAAGGAACCTGTACAATTCTAAAACATCCCTATTTGCTGCTAGGGATGCTGAGAAAAATACTTTCAAAATGGCCATTGTGAATGATAAGAAAATGTCTCAGATAGAAATCCGTCTGGACAAAATCAGTACTCCAGACAAGATTCAGTTGCATAAGCAAACTAGCGACATTCTATATTCAGACCTGTTGTAGGCCATGATGAGGATAAGTAAGTTGCAAGTGTTGGTAGACAAGTTGGAAGTTCAACTGAAGCACGAAAAGGTCGAGAACAAAGACAATGTCGTTCAAATCAGAAAAATGCAAACGGACATCCCTAGCTCTGACAGTACCCAGGCTGTCAAGAAGTTGTTAGAGGAGAAAGACAATGCTCTACAGGTCCTCAAGAAGAAACTAAAGATCCCCGGTTCAGAACACGTCCAATCGGCCGAACTGATGGCCTTGCAAGAAGAAAAGGAGAAAATCCATCAGGAAATGATGGAATACAAAGGGAAGGCCGTCGAGCTACAGGAGGAAAAATGCAGATGGGAGGTCGAAAGGGAGGAACTGCTGTCCCAAATATCCGTGTTGAAAAAGGACCAAAATGACGAGAAGGAAATCATGGAGGAGCTGATGAGTCAAACCCCCACTGACGAGGGTCTCTCCATTGTGAAAATAGGCAAACCACTGGATAACTTCTCTACTGATGACCTGTTGGTGTCCATGTCCCAGGTAAGTTTAAAAGACGAGGAAATCCGAGAGTTGATGACTGAGAATGAAAAGGTAAAGGCCGAATTAATAAAAATAAGTGAAAGCAAAAGACAGATCTTGCAGGAAAAGAATCAATTGCAGAAGAAGCTCGGGGAGCTAAAGGAGAAATGCATTGGGAAGGTCCCCCTTCAAGGGGCGAAGCATATTATTTGGGATACCCTTACTATAGAGATTACTAAGTTCCGACATTACTTGAGTTTTATTGATGATTTGTGTACAGTGACAGAGTTGGCTCAGCAAAAACTGAAGCTCGTGAATGAACACATGGCGAGAAGACCCCTCTCCACAGCCCAAAATACATTAAATTTCCTGAACTCACTATCGTACCAAAAGCTGCACGACATGGGCATAAAAGACCAAATCTCAATAGTGCTGTCTGGGAAGAAGATCATCCAAAAGCACCAGTTGATGAAGACTGTCCAAGACAAGTCCAATGAGTTGGTCGTGCAAGTCAAAGAGTTCAGACAGGAGTTTAGAGAGTTGTTCGAAGACCAATTGCCGTCTTTCTGGGACGAAGAGGGTCGGTTGCGCTCACCGGAACATTATCATTAGCTGCTTGTCTGGGCTCGCATGGATCACTCGAAATTTAATAGCTTGGAAAAAAGCCTGTCAGGGCAAACTATTGTGGACATATTAGCGAAAGATTTCAAATTCTTACAGAATTTCACCATCATCAGAGCCAGGTTACCCAAGAAATCTCATGAAACATATATGGAGCTCGAGGTGACCATCCAAGAGATGATGGAGTGCGACACCCCAAGTTCAGAGCAGTGGAAAGCTGTCGAGAGGTTTGGGAAAAAAAAGTATATCGTTCCCTCCTAAGAATAGGTGTCATGGTACCGAAGAGCTGACGGGACAAATACATGGAGCTAACGGGACAAAGACATGGAGCTGATGGTGCAAAGACATGGAGCTGATGGTGCAAAGGCATGGAGGTGTTGAGCGAAGACGTGGAGCTGTTGAGGTGAAGACGTGGAAGCTGTTAGGCCCAATTTTGTTATTCAGTTGATTCATACTTTGTGATTGGTTAGGAATGGAATTGTAACAACTTCCTAGTGGTGTAGGATTTCGGTTACAAACTCTAATTTACGCCGGTCATTCTGTTATTGATCTGCTGGAGGCAGACTTATTGTTTGATCTATAAATTTGTATCTCTTTTATGAGATGTGGGTTGGAACCCATCAGATGAAGTAATTTGTGGAGAACATATCTGTCTTATTTTTTACCAAAATGAATGCATGGGAGTTCTTTTTCAGAGATTCATGTATCATTGACATTGCAGTCCGTGCTTTCTTTCTCTGTGATTTGTAATTTTTTCCTGTGTAACGCTCCATTCTGTTTTTTCTGTCATATCTGGAACATAGTGTTTGATGTTTAGAATTCATATGCTTATGCTCTATTCATCGTTTTAGGTATTATATGATCTTTTCTACTAAAGTTGATATGGAATTCATCTTAGACGCTCTGTATTGATGGGTTGTTCCCTCATTTCTTCTATTTTCACCCTGACAAATGAAATGACTGCAATTATGTGATTATCTTGCCTTTGAAAAATCCTGTGTATGCATTTTGGGAATCTTTTTATATGTATATGACTTCGTTTCCCAATGGATATGTGATTGTTTCAACCAAATAAATAAACCTTTAAATATTGTTACCGTTTGGTCTTGCAATTTGTAAAGTTCATGTTGAGAGATCCCTCTCTGGGAGAGAATACCAATATCTTCCTAAAGTGGTTTTACTATTACCTCGGGGTGTACCTTTTACAACCTGGGTACGTTCTGAGTGCTAACACCTGCTTGAAGTGTTCCCACCAAATGGATGCTCTTCCATTCAAATTGAAGATGGCAACTCTTGCCTTCATGTTTCCTGAATAATCATGCACTTGAAAGTTCTTCTTTATCCCAAGAAGCCAACTTCAGCCTCTTGTCGTGTCTTTATCTCACCATCAAAAGTAGGAGGTTTTTCCTTTTTAAATTCATCCCGAGAGCGATCTCTATGGTGTCTCTTTCTTTTTATTCTATGAGAAGATGAACTTGAATCCCCACTGGATTCTTCAGAATCAGATGACCCACTACAAGTCCTTCTCCTCCTCCTGGTACTGCTCTTATTGCCTTCTGGCCTTGCTGTACCTCATCCAGAGTCTATGTTTCTTTGCAAGTCTGTCAAACTCTGCAACATAGCAGAATTCAACTGATGTTGCTCTTCCTGTGCTTTAATCAAGCTTCTCATGGTAGCTGCAACATTTGACGATGTCCCTTGGAATCGCCTTCCATTGGACTCAATGTCATCGTTTCTATTACGGACATTTTCTCCCATGGCATCTTCTGCTCGCTCATAAGAATCCCGAGCATCATACCCATCATGGGTTCTCATACTGAACCACCACTTACTTGTCAAACTGCACTACCTGGAATACTTCCCTTGAAAGTGACTATGATTCTGCAAATGTGTTAATAACACAAATGTTAGATGCATAGCATTGATATAAACCAGCATTACTTACCTTCTCCTAGAATATTCCTAAAATAACAAGTTAACCCAAACATAGAATTTTCTTCCTCAAGAACGTCTGTCTGGAGGGGACGACGGGGGTCAAGGGGGCTTGCCCCCTTGTGGCTTTGCCACTGCAGGGCGGGTCGAGGGCAGTGTCCTCATTTTTTTTTTTGTAAATTATTTATTTTTGCGCAATCCGGTGCATAAGATCGCTGCCTCTTTTCTCCTTTTTATCCCTGAAATTTCACTGGAAAAACCACTGAAAAATGGTCAAAATTCCTTAGGAAATCCTACTGAAAACTCCACATTTTCTCTTTGTAGAATCGGATCCCAATTCCTCTAATTCCTCCACAGAATCGGCTCCCAGTTCCTCTATTTCTTCCGCAATGGCGGTTCTCGGAACACTTTTTCTTCCGCAACGGTGGCTCTCGAAACACTTTCTCTTCCGCAACGGCGGCTCTCGAAACACTTTCCCTTCTGCAATGGCGGCTCTCGGAACACTTTCCCTTCTGATTGGCCGCTCCTTCCTTAAAGAAATTTTTTTTTAGCTTCAGGCGTCGGCGGTATTTTGGATCGGAAGCCTTAGTGCTTTCGGCACACCAAAGACAAACTCCTTCCGACGACTGTCCTTTACTTAGAAAAATTTTAAAACTTCTTGTGGCGTCGGCTGTCTTCCTGATCGGCCAGCTAGTGCCTTTGGCTTCCGCAACGGCGGAACGCCAAACTATTACTTCTTCTGATCGGCGTCGACAGTCTTTCTCGTTGGAAGACTTAACGCTTTGGCTTCCGCAATGGCAGAACGCCAAATACTAACTTCTTCCAATCGGCACTTAGAACAATTTTAAACTTTCGGCTTCGGCGGCCTTTCTGGTCGGAAGCCTTAGTGCTTTTGGCTTCCGCAACGGCGGAATTTTACTTCGTCAACTCTTCTGATTGGTGAACTAACTTCAAGCCTTAACCTTTTTGACGTGTCAGTGATCGCAGGACTTTCCCGTGGGAAGACTTAACGGTTTGGACTTCCGCAATGGTGGACGGGAAACCTCTAACTCTTCCACTACAGTGGGAGCCCACTTCACCAACTCTTCCACAATGGTGGAATTCAACTTCGCTAATTGTTCCGATGGGGAAAAATTAGTCCATTTTTCTCGTTTTCTTCAACTGTTCCGTCGGCATGCTTCCACTACGGCGGAAGTCCTTCCCTGTCGGAAAACTCAGCGGTTTGGACTTCCGCAATGGCAGATGGGAGACTTATAACTCTTCAGTAACGATGGAAGTCTTTCCCCCTGGTGGCCTGACTGCTCAACACTCAGACCATTTCCTTTTTGAATTTTACCAGTCGTCCACTGATTTCTGCTGGGCAGAATGAGATACAACCTCTGTTAGTTGCTCCTTCTTGGCCCATAGAGGTCCATTGTTGCAACCTGAGGCTCTGATACCATACTATCACGTCCCCATGCCTTCGACTGGAGAAGAGGACACGATCACCATGGCGTTATTCATGAGGCAAGAAGCCCATGAAAATGTACATGCATAAAAGTTGCTGAAACAGAATGCTGAAGAAATGGATTAAAGGAAAACATGCACAGTTGTCGTTGTTTATCATACACAACTATAGTTATTTACCATGCATAGTGGAATCAATATGCATTCACACAAGCATTCATTTGACATGTTCATTGCATTCGTTGACATAAAATATAGTTGCAGAAGTAACAATCATACAAGATTACTTATCTTATGATGAATTCGTTCCGCAACCAGCTACGTCGCTACAACGTTCCACCCAACCATAGGCCAGCGTGCTCCTTAATATCTCAGCAGTGCTGCCACCCCCGAGTTGGGCATGATTCTCCAAGGAATAATGGAACAAGCAGGATTACACATAGCCAAGGATGTACAAAACACAGCCAAGCCAACACAGTTGGGTTTATCAGGCCATCAAGGAGTTGGGAAAGGCTAAATTCTAAGTTGGTGAGCTCATTACAGAGCCAAGAACACCTACACCAGAACTAGCCTGACCTCTAAGACACCCAAACACACCCAACACAAGGAATCAGTCCCTTCTCTGCTAATAGTCCCTCAGGCCCTGCATTCCCTTCCAGTGCTATTCAGGGGTGATGGAGAAGAAGGCCAACCCTCTAGCTCTATCTGTGTGGTTTCCAGCCACCAGGTTTATCAAGCAAACCAAGCCCCCATCCCTTCTCCCAACACAGTCCGAAGACCAACCATTGCACTCCGGAAATTAATTTAGCTGTCACAGCTTAAACAGGGAAACAATTCCTGAGTCATTCTTGGCCCTATCGTGGCCAAAATGACTCTCCAGTGAATTTACAACAGTTCCCAAACACAAAAGCAAACACAATTCCAACAGGGGGAAATCAGCAGTCCGTTCAGGGAAAGGAAGCAAGTGGAAAAGGAATTACACAGGCCGCCACATAGTTCTTAAGCGTGAAATGACTCCCTACAGGAAATCGTGGGTGATAGTGGCAAAACAGCTCTCAGCTTGCTGTGAGTGAGACTAATGAGCAATTGCTTATGCGTGAGAATGAATGACTCCATACCAAAACATAAAGAAACCACAATGAAACACACTGTGCGTGAGAGAACCACAACAACACAGTAAATCGTGGATAAAAGAGCATGGCTCTCAGCTCGCTGCATCTGTTGGAAAAACCAGGAAAAATACCTATGCATGAGACCAGCAAACAGAAGATGGTTCATGCGTGGAGATGAACAGTGAAATCGTGAGGTCACAAATTGGAGAGTGCGTGAAGGTTTTTCCTTCCATAGTGAATTCAACAGTGGGTGGAGTGTGCATGTGGGTGAGGACTGACAGTCCTGCCACCCCACTCCCAAAGATTATAACTGCCTCAACCACCAGCAGCCTTTCTTAATGAAAGTGGTTGGAATAAAACAAGGTAAGAAGACACATGGATTTTCACCCCATTGGCCAAAGTTGGACAAATTCCCCCACATCCTCATCCTTGGGAAAATCATGCCCCTTTCTCATTTTAGTTGTCGTGATCGTAGCTGGTCGGGTTCATTTAATTAATTATAGATGCATATTTACATGATGACCGACATAATATATGTCGCATGTCCCGATATGCCATCAGTGACAATTTAAATCCAAAACATAGCATAACCGATCAATGGTGGGGCCTTGGCCTTTAGCTCCGCACCATGATCATTACAATATATACATCATATGCATCTAATGCAACGGGGTCAAAACTGGGGGTGTGACATCATCCCTAGTTGGAACCAACTGTTGGAACTATTTTGGCTTACTGGTGAGAAGAGGGGCTTAAGTCCCAATAAGAGGCTTAAAATTTTGGAGCATTTCTAATGTAACCATGAGATACAATTTAAAAAGTGGCTAAAGGGATGAAAAAGTGCTTGTAGTATATGTTGAAAACATTTGACGGTAAATATCTTTGTAGCAGAGAGATCAATGGTGAGAAACAGATCCATTAGAAAAATTTGGAAGGTGAAAGATCAAGTTGATGATCGATGAAAAGGTTAATGACTAGATTAGATCTACAATGAAAATAAAGGGGTAAGGAAGATCGACGACAGATGTACAATCCGTTGGGGAAAGATGCACACCAAAAGGAGAGATAAGCGATCAACAGAAAATAAAGGTAAGCATTAAAAGGTAGAGGTAATTAATCAATTGTGATGGAGGCACAAGTAGATCAAGGGAATATAAGAAACCCACTAGAAGAGTACGCGCATCGAGTAAACGGGTCAGTGAGTAGTGGAATGTAAAAGGTAGAGGTTAAAGGGGGTCTAAGATCGATGACCTACAATGAGTGATGGATTAGATCTATGGTTGAGATGAGTTCCACTCCTACAACATGTATGAGAAATCGGGGAAGCTCGATCTAGCGTAATTCTTATCGCCTCCCGCGTGGAGTGTGGAGAAGCATTCCACTGGGAGAAAAATGGTAGGAGAAAACCACTCCCCCCAATCTTGAAACCACCAATGCGGGAATATTATAAAGGAAAAGGGAACAATTTTGAGGTCATTTGTCTTTTGTGCATTGGAGAAGAACATGTCTCTGCGTGGACGAAGCCAAGTTGGAAAAATCCCTTTCCAGATGCCAATCAACCAGGTAGGCCACGTATAACCCTCTAATCATTATTTTAAATGGGGAGTGGAGGGGAAATTGAAGCGCAGGACCTGGAACTTTAGAAACTGGAGGAAGTGTTCGAAGATAGGGATGGTGATGTTTTCGACACTATTTTATCTTTTGGTCTAGTCCATAAGCTACAAGCTAAATTACAGGCCTTTAGAGACCAAGGCATAGACCTGCATGGTATCTATTAGTCCCACTTTTACCATTTTTTCTCTCACCAAACCCTAAATTTCCCTGACTTTGTTTCTTGGTGCGCATCAAATTATTCTTCCACTGAGAGAGTGATAATGATGCTGTAAAGACTAAAATACTTTGCCATGTAAATTCCCTTGTTATTAGAGATTCCATCGAAGTATTACCATCATTTACCTTGAACCAGGAATAATTTGTTGAAGAAGACCTAACTCAACAATTCAGACTTGCTGCCATTGAGGAGAAACAAACCTTTTTCTCTAAATGTTTTAAAATTGATGTGTCCCTTGCAAATCAATCTTTTCCCCTCGATATCAACTTGTTTAATGAAGAATCCCAACTGGTCATTTCCATGTTAAGTCAGTTTTTAGGTTTGGATGCAAATATATTTGTCCTAGAGTTGTTATTGAGTTTGCTATTTAAAATGAGCATGAATAAACCAGAGTCACAGTCCCATCAGTTACCTTGTATTAGATATGATGAATTCCTGGTTGATAATATCCATTATCATTCGACGAAATTCCACACAACCATACATTTTAGATTCCACCCCTATTTGGTTAGGATATTTTTATTCTTCAATGAGGAAAATATGCAATTTCCAGAGATGTTTCTTACTGTTAGATTTTTAACTTTAAGCTAGCATTATTAGGATCTTTTAACTGAGAGAATAACAAGAACATCAATCAAACACAAGAGACAATGAACACAGTGTTTTTCCTTGGGGAAACCATAAATGGAGAAAACAACGCAACTTCCTCAGAGATAGAATCAACACCAAATAAAAAATCCCAAAAGAGTAAGATGATCTCTCGATAGCAGTAACCTCTTTCTTCCTAGCCGCAATGTCTTCTTCTTCCTCATCTATGTGCTACAACTGAGTGTGAGTGAGTGTGTGTTAAATAGAGAGGTCACCTTTCTATTTATACTAATTCCCGACATGACTAAAACCCTACTAGGGCTGAATTCACTAGGTGAGTCTAATAACCCTAGTGCCCCGAAACTGCTGGGACTTTAACCCTTAGACAATAGGAGGGTTACCCACAATGACTTGACATGACTTGTTTACATTATAGATCTTCCCGATCGGAACATCGGGGAATGACATCATGACGCAATTACATTACAGACACATCCCAAAATAAACATCAGGATACAAGACATAAGATACATAGGTGAATACATTTTGAAGTTACAAATACATCAACACTCCCTCTTAACTAGGAAGGTATTCTTTCAACACAATTTTCAGCACTGGTCTTCTTCTCTTTATCGACTGGGTCATCTCGTTATCTTCATCTTCAAGTCTTCTTAGTATTCAAGTATTCTTCATCTTCTTTGTCTTCAAGTCATCTTCTAAGTCATCTTCTTCTTCAAGTCTTCTTCATCAGGGAATTTGCATCATCGCGACTATTGGATCATCACTGCTGGATCATCATCACATCTAGATCATCACTAGATTTGGATCGTCATCAAATTTGGATCATCATCACATATGGATCATCACTTGATCTGGATCATCATCACATGCTATCTCAGAATGGTGCTATCTCAATTCTTCTCATCACAGGAAGTTCTACAAAGTCAGCCCTGTAGGCCTACCCTTTATGTAGGTATTCATCAACACTTATATATGACACTTAAGTCAGAATGGCCCACCCAGCTCTTACATCTGACCTCATCTTGTTAGAAAGGCACGCCCAACATTCACATCTGACCTCATCTTGTCAGAAAGGCCCAACACTCACATCTGACCATTTGTAAACACATCGCGCCAGAATGGCTCAACACTTATATCTGATCATGTGCAAGCACATCGCATTGGAATGGCTCTGCACTTACATCCAACCCCTTCTTGTCAAAAAGGCACAACACTCACATATGACCATGTGTAAACACATCGCGCCAGAATGGCTCAGCACTTATATTCGATCTCATCCTGTTAGAAAGGATCTACACTTACATTCGACCATCTATAAACACATCGCATTGAAAGGGCTCTCAGTCCCAGATTGAGGATTCCTGGTAACTGACCAGGTGCCTCCATTCTCCCAGAGAATGGTAGTTTCCCTTACATCTAACCTACTCATCAGAATGGCCAGCACTCACATCTGACATGGGAGGAACCTAATCCTTTAACCATGACAGAATGGCTCAGCCCTTACATCTGATCAAGTGGGAACACATCCCTCTATCACATCAAAATGGCTCTCAGTCCTAGACTGAGTTTTCCTGGTAACTAACCAGGCACCTCCATTCCAAGAATGGAAATATCCCTTATATTTGATCATGTAGGAACCAATCCTACAGCCATATCAGAATGGCTCAACACTCATATCTGACATGGAAGGAGCCTAAATCCTCTCACCATGACAGAATGGCTCAGCCCTTACATCTGATCATGGAAGGAACTTAATCCTCTCCCATGTCATAATGGCTCATGGACTCATCACTTCCCTTTGGAGGGAACCTTGATCTGGAGAACACCAAGCTTCTCCCTAAAGTACTCAAACTTCACCCTAGCCAATGGCTTCATCAACACGTCAACTATCTGATCGTTTGTTGCAACATACTGGAGCTTCACAACTCCCCTTTACACCATATCCCTGATATAGTGATACTTGATCTTGATATGCTTCGACTTGTCATGGAACACCAGGTTCTCCGACAACTTCACACAACTCTAGTTGTCGCAATATATACAAGTAGCATCCAATTGGAGATCAAATAAATCAAACAATAGTTTCCTTAGCCATACTGCCTCACAACTAGCTGAACAAGCTATGACATACTTTAATTCAGCTATACTCAGTGCCACACAGGATTGCTTCCTACTAAACCAAGAGATCACACCTGATCCCATACTGAAGGAATACCCTGAAGTGCTCTTCCTATCAATGGCACTGCCTACCCAATCAACATAACCCTTCAGGTTCATCTTCTGATTCGACTCATACTTGAGCCCATAATCAACTGTACCCCTTAGGTACCTTAGAATATGCTTTGCAGCAATCAAGTCAACATTTCTTGGATCTATCAAGAACTGGCTCAAGGTGTTCACAACAAAGCAAATGCCTAGTCTTGTGTTTGGTAGGTACATCAAGGACCCAATCATCTGACGATACATCATATAATCAACTGACTCTGATGAAGCATCGCTCAATAGCTTCAGGTTTGATGCCATAGGTGTGGCCATAGCCTTGCAGTCCATCATCCCAAACCTATTTAGGATCTCTATTGCATACTTCCCTTATCTGAGGGAGATTCCATCTATATTCTGCCACACCTCCATGCCTAAAAAATAATGCATCATACCCAAGTCCTCCATTTCTAATTTAGTAGCAAGCTTTCTCTTTGTATAAGTAATCAACCCATCCATACCTGTTACAAACAAATTGTCTACATATAGTAGAAGCATCACTGGGTTGCAATCTTCAACCTTGTAGTAAAGGTTGGAATCTGTTTTACTCTTGGTAAAGCCCAAACTGGATAGAAAGCTATCAATTCTATCGTACCATGTACTGGGTTCCTGTTTCACACTGTACAGGACTTTCTTCAATCTGTACACATGAGACTCCCTGTCATGTGTCTCAAAACCGAGTGGTTATTTTACATACACTTCCTCTTCCACTACACCATTCAAGAAAGCAGTCTTGACATCCATTTGGTGTATCTTCCATTTCATTAGTGCAGCCAAGGAAAGTACTAATCTGATGGAAGTGTATCTGGCTACAGGTGCAAAGGTTTCTTCATAATCTATTCCTTCTTTCTGGGAGAAACCACGAGCCACAAATCTTGCCTTATATTTTTCAATGCTACCGTCTGCAGCATGTTTGATCTTGTAGATCCATTTGGAAGTTACAATTGACTTCCCTTCTGGTCTTGGGACAACATCCAAAACATCATTCTTCATGATCGATTGATATTCTTCGATCATAGAATCCTTTCATTCTTTCCATTCTGTCACTTCTTCATAATTGGAAGGTTCTTTATCGATGAAATCACATAGTAATGCTACATACCCGGAGTAGGATTTGGTCCTCTTTCTTTCTCTGTGATTCTCTTCTGGAGCCCCATATCTCTCCGCACCTTGGATAATTTCACGTACCCAAGCAGGTTTCCTGTTATGAGGATTCTTCTCTAGAGGTGGATCTACACGTCTTTGTGGTTCTTCAAATTCTTGATCTTCTCCTTGAGTTTCTTCATTCTAGGTTGTATCATGAATTCTGGGTGCTTCTGCTTCTTCACATTCTTCAGCAGGTTTCGTTGTGGATTTCTTGTAAGTTGTGTCTTCATCAAATGTCACATCCCTGCTGATGTCAATCTTCTTGTATCATGGGAAATAGATCCTGTAAGCTTTCGAGCTTTCAGAGTATCCCACAAATATACCCTTCTTTCCTGAAGGATCTAATTTTGTCCTCTTCTCTTTTGGAATGTGTATGTACACAGGACAGCCAAATATTCTAAGATGGCTGACTTTTGGTTTCTTTCCGGAGAAGACTTCTTCAGGAGTCTTGTTCTCGAGTAATCTGTGTGGAGTAAGGTTCTGTACATACACCATTGTTCTAGCAGCTTCTGCCCAAAGCTGCATAGGAAGATCTTGATCATGAAGCATAGCTCTTGCGGCTTCCATGATAGTTCTATTCTTCCATTCCGCAATCCCATTCTGTTGTGGATTATAAGGAGTGGACAACTCCCTCTTAATCCTCGAGTCTTTGCATAACTCTTTGAATTCATTTGACATGAATTCTCTGCCATTATCTAATCGAAAGGTCTTAATCTTCTTTTCAGTGTGATTCTCGATCAAGGCTTTGAATTCCTTGAATTTGCTGAATACTTCATCTTTGTTCTTCATGAAGTAGATCCATGTATTCCTAGAAAAGTCATCAATGAAAGAAACATAGTATACATACCTGCTTAGTGAACTTGATGACATTAGACTGCATACATCGGAGTGGATGATTTCCAAGATTCCTTTTAATTTTCTCTCACTACTTGGAAATGTCTTCTTTGTGTTCTTTCCTTTCGCACATCCTTTGCAGACCCCATCATTTTTTGCTTGTATTTCTGGAATACCTTCAACAACTTTGCTTGTAAGAGGTAGTGCTATGTAATGCACATGTGCAAGCCTTCTATGCCAAAGTTCATTTGGCTCTACTGTGTCATGGACCAAGGCTTTTTCTAGATGGCCCTTCAATTTTTACAAACCTCCTTCTTGTTCCCAATCACTATTACATCATCAATAGTCTTTCCTTTTGGCCACATAATGACTTGACCATCTATGAATGCAACCCTCATTCCTTTTTCATCTAATGTAGATATGGAGAGAAGGTTCTTCTTGAGTCCTAGTACAAACAATACTTCCTTCATTGTCATTGACTTTCCAGAGTCTAGCTTATAGGAGGATTCCCCACTACCTTTTATTGGATACTGGTAGTCATCTCCTAGTTTCACCTTGTGAGGTGATTCATGTTCTGAAATTTTCACAAAGGATTCCTTGAATCAAGTCATGTGCTTGGAAGCACCACTGTTTATAAGCCAATCATTGCTTCCATGAGTAATTTTTCCTATGAGAGTGGAAATCAAAACATATTCTTCCTCGCTTGAAGAATATTCACTTTCATATCTGGTTCTCTTTGATGAAGGTTCATCATCCTCTGCAGCATGAGCATGATGTCTTCTCTTGTTTCCCTTCTTCTTGTGAGAGCTACTTTTGTTCTTAGGACATTCTATAGCAAAGTGTCCTCTCTCATCACATGTATAGAAAATAAACTTAGACTTATCTCTAGGATTTCTGAAGTTATTCCTTTGATTAGAATACTTACTTCTGTGATGGCTAGACCTGGGTTTCTTGGATTGTACTATGAGAGCTTGATATTCACTTCCCATCTTCTCTTCTCGAGCTGCTATCCAAGCTTCTTCTTGAGAACATTCTTCCCATAGTCTACTAAACTTGACTAACTTCTTCCTAGCATAGATCCCTTGAATGAAGGAGTCCCATGTCCTAGGGAGACCATTCAAGGTGGTCATCACAATCTCTGCATTCTCCACTTCTTGATCTACTACTTCCAATTGTTCCTTGATCTGAGAAACCCTTGTGAAGTAAGACTGGATGGTTTTTGCATTTTGGATATTCACATTCTTCAATTGGTTCCTCAAGGTCATCTTCCAGTTTATGTTCTTTCCTTCAAACAATTTGACTAGGGCATCAAACATAGATTTAGGTGTCTTGAGGGAGGACACCTATGGTATAAGGTGATCCTTGATAGAATCAGCAATGATCCTCTTTTCCATAACCAAATTCTTCTTATGTAAGGCCTTACCCTCATCTCCCTCTAGAATTGGAACCTCCCCATTGATGTAGGAGTCCAACTCATTCTCTTTCAGAACCATGTAGATCCTATACTTCCAGGCTCGGAAGTTATCAGCTCCCTCAAGATTTTCATCAAGCTTGGTATGATGAGACATATTAACTGAGAACCTCAAATAGAAATATAAAATATTTAAATCTTACCAGGTCAAGATGTCGGATCTGAATTTGGAGTTGAAATCCTGCAGTGTTGGTTTAGGAGCAGATTAGGGTTTTTCTTTTCCAGAGTTTTGTCCAACCAAATGCTTTGAAATTGATCCCTAAATTCGATTTTGGGGAGGAGATCAATCCAGGCCTGGGCTTACTAAAAAATTCCTCTTCTGTGAAAATCCCTAATTTTCGGCAGTAGTGTCGGGTCCACAACTGAAAAAACTAAGAATTGGATTCTACTTCAACAAAAAGATGCACCCTAAGGAGGAGAGTTAATCCAACCTTCTTTTGCTGAAAATATACAGAGTAAGATCCACAAAGTAGGAAGCCCTAGTTCCCGCAGGTGCACAGTGTCTTCTTCTCAGGTTAGCTCTGATACCATGTTAGATTTTTAACTTTAAGCTAGCATTATTAGGATCTTTTAACTGAGAGAATAACAAGCACAACAATCAAACACAAGAGACAATGAACACAGTGTTTTTCCTCAGGGAAACCATAAATGGAGAAAACCCCGCAACTTCCTTAGAGATAGAATCAACACCAAATAGAAAATCCAAAAATAGTCAGATGATCTCCCGACAACATAAATCTCTTTCTTCCTAGCTCCAGTGTCTTCTTATTCCTCAGCTATGCGCTACAACTGGGTGTGAGTGAGTGTGTGTTATATAAAGAGGTCACCTCTCTATTTATACTGATTCCTGACATGACTAAAACCCTACTAGGGCCAACTTCACTAAGTGAGTCTAATAACCCTAATGCCCTGGAACTACGGGGACTTTAACCCTTAGACAATAGGAGGGTTACCCACAATGACTTGACATGACTTGTTTACATTATACATCCTCCCGATCGGAACATCGAGGCATGACATCATGACTTAATTACATTACAGACACATCCCGGAATAAACATCAGGGTACAAGACATAAGATACATAGGTGAATATATTCCGAAGTTACAAATACATCAACACTTACTGCAGAAGTCATCAATAATATTTTGAATTACATGAACCTTATAATGGAAAATATTTACAAGGTAATGTTTTAGAATAAGCTTCCTATAGTTTAACCAGAGGTGCAAGAAACATTGCAGTTTGATCCTGACAGAATAATGGGAGACTGGTTTTTGTTAAAGGAACACACTATAATCATAGTTTATGGTTTTGTCCATGAACCATATATCTTACCAGGATTCTTAACACCTAGAATTTTTTCTTTGGAGTTCATTAGATAGAAGCTGATTATAGAAAATGAGCACTTTATAAATTTCAGGAAATCTCACGAGATTAAATTTCCCTAAAAAATTGGACCATTTATGATAAACAAATAAGGCTACACTCCCTGTGGTTGAATGTATTCTGTAGGAAATGAATTTTAAGAAGGCTATTCCAGTTAATTATGACCCACATCACATTATCTCTCAGAGGAGGCAGTTGAATAAGAGTAAAGCATGAACATCATATGGTGGAAGTATTTGCTGAAACAGGCTAATTGGATGTATTATCAGTCAGGGATGGAAGATACATAAACTCTACAGGTGTATCCATCTACCTTTGTAAAATCAACAACAATGATAATTCCCAATCCAAGTAAAGTGGAAATAACTAGTAAAAGGAGTGATTAAAAAGCTATGAAGATTGAAGATCATGACTCAAAAGCACCCAAAAGGCAAAAAAGTGAATCAAAGGGAAAAATAGTTGAGGCTCAAAGTAACAAAAAGAAAGAAAAGGTCAAAGGCCCAACCTTTGAAATCCAAGAATATTAATTTTCACAAGTACATGAAGCATCCAATGACACGTTCAAATCTAGAAATGACTTGTATGATAAATATAAACAAGATAAGGGTATTTCATCAAAAGAATCCTTGAAGCTATACTCATAGGTTAGAGATATTTCAAATAAGGAGGTTTCATTAGTTAATGTTAAAGATTATGCAAGCAATATCTTGAATCTAGCAGTGGCTACTAGAAATCGAATTGTTGCGATGAGACTAAATTTGAAATACATCCCAGTACATGATATGACCCATTTACATAAACAAACTAGGGAAGTCATTTATACTAATTTAATGAAAGCTACACTGAAGGTGTCAAAGCTGCAATCCATAATATCTAAGATTGAAAATCAGTCGAGACAAGAAAATGTGGAAAACAAAGTACATCAACAGCAGGGATAATTTTAGGGGAGAAATTTAGCCCATGGGCTATTTTAAGGGGTTTTTCTCCAAAAAACGATTCACCATTTTGCATTTTTTGAAGCCCTGTTTTGCCCAATTTTGATGGGGTAAACTTTTTTCACCCTAAAAATCACCAAATTATTATATAAACAATATAAAATCCTTGGAAATTAAAATATTTTTTGAAAAAATTTGCCAAACATTTTATAGGTTGCATTTTAAGAATTGCTAAGATTTGCCAACATTTCTACACTTTTAAATAAGTACGGTTCCTTAAAATCATCCCTAATCAACAATAGATTAAAAATGTTCAGGGAGATCTATTGACTATGGATAGTGAGGTTGATAAAGGGAAAGTGACACATAAAATTCTAGCTGAAAAGGAAAGCGCTATCCAGTTTCTTAAGAAGAAATTGAATATTTGAGCAATCCAATTAATTGAGGCCTCTTAATTAATAGAGTTAGAAAAAGAAAAAGAATTGCTATCTCGGGAATTGAATGATTGCAAATCTAAATTATTGAAGCTTGTTATAGAGAAAAATCAATGGAAAAAGGAAATAATTTTCGTTATTGCAAAAATAGATGTTTTAAATGAAAACCAGTTGATTTTGAAGAGGGAAAAAGAAGACAAAAATGAAAGAGAAGCAATACCAATAGCACAACCAAGTGCTGAAACAAATACTGAGGCAATTGTATAGGATATGTCATAGGTTATCCTAAGAGACAAAGATATAATTGGTTTAAAGAGTCAAAATAAGAACTTGGCTGATGTAGTCAAAAAGAAAGAGGAAGAGAGGAAACTATTAGAAAATAAAAATAAAGACTTGCTGGACAAGAATGAAAAATTGATGAAGCAGCTATCATGGAAATTACCAATGCAGGGATCTAGACATTACTAGTGCAGGGAGATAGACATCTTTTTTGGGATATGATAATTTCAGAGGCTACCAAGATCAGGCCATATTTACATTACATTTAGGATAAACAAATGGTGATTAATGCATCCAGACAAAGTTGTACAGTTGTGAAGAAATATTTTAACAGAAAAACAATAGACACAACCAGAAATACAATAAATTTCCTCAACACGCTGTCTGAAGAGGAATTAAGAAAATTGGGAATCAAGGATAGATTTGTAGTAATCACTTTGGCCATAAAGGTTGTAGAGAAGCACCAACATATTGAAACTATTCAAGCAAAGATTGTTATAATGTTACATCAGGTCAACACTTTTAAAGGCTCATTTATATCACTATTTCAAAAAGGATTTGCTTCTTTCTAGGAAGAATATGGAAGACTTATTTCTCAATATGAATATCAAGCATTGATGGTTAAATTCATATTATATCACAAAACATTTGAGGACATGAATCAGTTCTTGTATGGGAAATTTATAATTGACAAGATGGTAGTGGAATTTGATCTAGTAAATGCATTCAGAACAATCGTTGCTCAGCTACCACCTATCTCTTATGTGGACCATGCGGAGCTAAGAGTGCTAGAAAAGGAACTGCCATCTGGATATCAATGGAAAACTATTGAATTTTTTTGCAAGATGAAATATAAATTACATCAGTGAAGAAAGTTCATCTTAAGTCTCGAGTTATTTTGAAGACAAGCATATTTAGAATAAGTTAATAAATTTTCCAAGTAGTTAAGGAAATTAGTTTGTTAGGAGTTAATTGACAAGTGTAATAAGGCAGTTCCAAATGCCTCTTTTAGGATGTAGGTATTTAGAAGCTCAAGGAGCAAGCTTGATGTATTTAAGCACCATTTTGTAATGTAATGGGGGTTGAAACCCATGAGAAATAAAGACCTTTTTTGTAACAGAGTTTCCAAGTTAATAAACTTGTAGAGCCAAGAAAGTTTTTTTTCAGAGATTCTTATGTTATCCTTATTATAGTCTATATTTAATTTCCTTATTTTGAATGTATTTCCTTTTATATATTCATTTTGTTATCTTTCATGCTTGGGTAAGTGTATATTAAATCAAAATTCATATGTTTATGCTCTGGTTCTTTGATTTCAAGCATCCACAAAATTTTTTCCTCTAAAGCTAATACTAGATTCATCATTTGATACCCATATTAATGGACTATTTTTTTCGTATTTACCATTAGAAAATCAATGAGGGTGATTCCATGAAGGTGGGTAACACTTTTTGGCCAAATTTGGCGATGAAAACCTGATTTTTTACTCATGTGCTAGATAGAATCCCCCGAAACGGATATATGCCATGTGAATTTTGACTTGTAGTAAAAAAGCAAATTCTAGAATATTATGTTGGCTTCCCAATGATATTTAAAAAAATATTCTGATGTCATTTAATGTGTGAAATTTTGCATTTAATGAACTGTGTGACCTTAAAAAATTGAAGAAGTTAATAAGTGGCTCGTGTCTAACCCCAATAATTCAATCTTACATTAATAATTAATATATATATATATGAGCATGATCTACACAAAATGCACTGTGGTCTGAATATTTTTTTGCCAATTTATTTTGCAATATACAATTATTTATTATTTTTCGAAAGTGACCACATCTGATTTCAACATCATTTTATACACATGTGTCCATCCCAACTTTTTTTTCACTGTTTTCAAAAATTGAAAAACCAAAGATACCCTTTTGAAGAGTACGCGTCGATGTGTGGGCTGTTAATTTTTAAGAAATTTTTGGATGTGTATTTTTTACCCTGAATATTTTTCTTTGACATTAGAGGAAATTTGGGGTCTAAAATGGGCCTTATAAGAAAG